>JAWZYT010001365.1:42500-174198 GCA_034508575.1 Petrolisthes manimaculis
GATGAGAATAAACTAGAGAGAACGAAAGAAAGGAGATAAGTATATTTTTAAATTAAAGACAAATTGGAAGAGATGTTTGAATATGGTTATCTATGTGTGTTAAGAAAATGAATGAAAGAATAAGAATCAACCTTACATAACTAGAAAAAATATGAAATGCACACGATAACTTTATTATGCTTGAAGTTTTATATTTTAATTTACCAGTTTGTGTGTGTGTGTGTGTGTGTGTTGTTAGAGTGTGAAGTTATTTATATGAGTTATAAAGTACTTATTCGCCTGGTTGTGTGTGTGTGTATGAGTGTGTGTGTTATGTTTATTTACCAGTTTGTGTGTGTATGTGTTTGTTATTATGTGAAGTATGTGGATTATCATCTACTTATTTACCAGTCTGTGTGTGTGTCTGTGTGTCTGTGTGTGTGTGTGTGTGTGTGTTAAGCGAGGAGGATAGAAGGACGAACGGAAGGAAGGAAGGAAGGAAGGAAGAGAGGGAGAGAGAGGAAGGGGAAGAAGGAACGAAGGATGACAGTTCAGATGTGGAGGTAAACAGTGAGAGCAAATCGAGGCAAAAGAAACACACACACACACACACACACACATATACACACACACACACACACACATACACACACACACACACACACACACACACACACACACACACACACACACACACACACACACACACACACAAACACACAAACACACACACACACACACACACATTCCTACAAGACAATAATGAACTAACTATTGTAAGTCATTTCTCTCTGTATTTATTCTAGCAGTGAAATGTGTAAATGAAAGAAAGCTATAAGTCAGAAACACGACCACTGAATTACACAGAGAATTTTTTGTGACTCTTATATTTCCCTTTAGAACACACGGGTGGTTGTTGCCAATTAAACATTTATTTTCACGGCCAAAGGTGAATATTTATGAATACTTTTGAGTAGGTTTTTAGAAACGTTAGACCTAAAAATTATATCTTAAATACAAATGACACATCTGAACAACAATTTTCCCATCATTAAAACAACAACAACAACAATAACAACATTATACAAAACATTGAAAGCATAAGCAGTAAGTATAGATATAAATAAATAAATATAAACTGGCATACGCCCCTTTCTTGGCTGATGTCCCGACCAATGAGGTGCTTTGTTTACCATGACGTCACCTCTTAGTCCTCTACCTTACGTAACTCACCATCCACCATGTCTTTCTTGTCTTAATGATTTACTGCACAGTTTCTACGGGACTGAGAACATATTTATTACACCTTATCATACCTACCTTTTGTGTGGAATATTCATGAGGTTCTTGCTTAGTGAAACAAAAAAATATAAAAGGTATATGTATACGTTTGTGTGGTGGTGGTGGTTGTGGTTGTTGTTGTTGTTGTTGTTGTTGTTGTTGTTGTTGTCATCCATGGTGGTCTGTTCTTTGTCTGGTTATATTATTATTATTATTATTATTATTATTATTATTATTATTATTTTTATTATTATTATTATTATTATTTTTATTATTATTATTATTATTATTTTTATTATTATTATTATTATTATTATTTTTATTTTTATTTTTATTTTTATTTTTATTATTTTTATTTTTATTTTTATTTTTATTTTTATTTTTATTTTTATTTTTATTTTTATTTTTATTTTTATTATTATTATTATTATTATTATTATTATTATTATTATTATTATTATTATTATTATTATTATTATTATTATTATTATTATTATTATTATTATTATTATTATTTGATACATTGGAGTTCCTTGATTCCTCCAAAATATGCTAAAAAACAACAACAAGACAAGATGAACATAAATAAGTATGATATCCAGTGGTTGTTGTTGTTTGGAATAGTTTGGAGGAATCAGTTTGCTCCAGAATCCCCCCCCCCTTAATGGTATATATAACACGAGTAAATGTACATGTATGTATGATTATTTTAAAAAGTTTGTAAGTTTATTATTATTTTGATGTTGAGGAAATGTCTTGGGTTTGACTGACTGACGTAAGGGTTCATTGTATCTATGACTGTGGTGGGGTGGATTTCCTACATGTGTGTGTGACTGTGTGTATGGAGAGAGAGAGAGAGAGAGAGAGAGAGAGTGAGAGAGAGAGAGAGAGAGAGAGAGAAATGTGGATAGTATAGGAAAGTAGAGAGGGAGAGAGAGAGAGAAAAATGTGGATAGTATAGGAAAGTAGAACTGAGAGAGAGAGAGAGAAAGAAAGAAAGAAGAGAGAGAGAGAGAGAGAGAGAGAGAGAGAGAGAGAGAGAGAGAAACAAACAATGAATCCTCACATAGAGTTAGTTGGGGGTGGGAGGGTGGTGGGGGAGGGGAGGGGAGGGGGAGTGAAGGAGGAAAATAATTGTAGAGGAAGAGGAGAGAATAATAAGATTCTTAGTCGTTGATGCAATGGTTTATGACGTCACACACACACACACACACACACACACACACACACACACACACACACACACACATAGACACACACACACACACACATACAAGAAGGGTGAGGAAATAGTGGTGACGCAGGGGGTATAGTGAGTGAGTTCATGTCCCCATCAGTCAAAGGGCATAGAGTCAGTCAGTCAGTCAGTCAAGAGGGAAGATAGTCAGTCAGTCAGTCAATCAGTCAGTATGTACCACGTGACTTAAGCCTCTGTAGGGGGTATAGATAATAGGTAATTTTCTTCATTTATTATTTCTTTCATTTATTATTTCTTTCATTTATTATTTCTTTCATTTATTATTTCTTTCATTTATTATTTCTTTCATTTATTATTTCTTTCATTTATTATTTCTTTCATTTATTATTTCTTTCATTTATTATTTCTTTCATTTATTATTTCTTTCATTTATTATTTCTTTCATTTATTTTTGGAAGTGTGTTTGAGTACAGTCAGTATAAAAAGATGATGATGTCTAAAGTGGAGTGAGGTTGGATGGAAATGAGGCAGAATAAGTGGGAAAGTGGAGTGAGGGTGAAGTGTGGGTGGAGTGGAAGGGTGAGACTCAGAAAGGGAGAGGAGTGTGGGTGAGAGTGGAAGGGTGAGTGAGTAGGCGAGAGTGAAGGACATATATATGGGTGAAACATTATGCTGATGGGTGAATGTTTGAGTGAATGAATGAATGAATGAGGGAATGAGAAGAAAAAGAATAGTGTATGTGTGTGTGTGAATGTGTGTATGTATGACTAACACACACACACACACACACACACACACACACACAGAGAGAGAGAGAGAGAGAGAGAGAGAGAGAGAGAGAGAGAGAGAGAGAGAGACTATGAATGAACACAATCCATGGTTTGTTGACAGTAATCTAGCTTCGTCATTCCTGGGGGGGGGGGGGAGGGAGGGGGGAAAAAGGGGGGGAGAAGGGACGATGATGAGGGTGACGAAGATATATGTGTGATGATAGTGAGGGAGCAGAGAGTGATGATGATGATGATGATGTTTCTGGGATGTGGGTATAGTGGTGATGATGTTGCTGAGATGTAGGTGATGATGATAATGATAGTGAGGTAGGATAGTGTGATGGTGGTGAGGGAGGATAGTGTGTTAGTGTGATGATAATGATGATGGTGGTGGTGGTGGTGAGGGAGGATAGTGTGATGGAGTAATGATAATGATTGTGTTGGTGTTATTGGTGTTGATGTGTATGTTACAAGGCACTACATACATACATACATACATGGGACACTCACGCCAGTACACAATAATTGCTTTCACATACGGTATAAACAAGAATAGACACAAACTTTCTCTCCTTCCTTTACCCAGCCTCCCCCCCCCCTTCCCTCCTCACACACACACACATACACACAGCCCCCACTTCTCTCCCTCTCACTCCTCATACACACATACACACAGCAGCCCCCACTTCTCTATCTCTCCCTCTCTCCCTCCTCAAACACACACACACAGCCCCCCCCCCCCTTCTCTCCCTCATCCTCCTCACACACACATACACACACACAGGCAACTCGGTCAGTGTGTCTCGTGTGTTCCGCTCAGGTGATCACGACACATGCTTTCATTTCATACAACAACATTGTCTGCTTAGGTTTGGAAATAGATAATTATTTCAACAACAAAAATTTGAACAACACATGCGTCAACAACAACAATAACAACAACAACAGCCCTTATATATACGCATTTATTGATTTCGTGGGCATGCGTATACTCAGTCCACAGAAATGCGTACTGGTGTTGGGAGTCTGAGATGCGTAAATGTGTAAGAGTGTTAAAATTTACATTCCCATCACGGAAGGCCTTTTACTGATGTGGTAAGTGGTTGTGTGATGTGTGAGAGAGAGGGAGGGGGGGGGGAAGGGGGGAGTGAGGAAGAAGAAGAAGGGAAGGAAGGGACGTGAGGGGTTGTGAAATGTTGGGAAGGAAGGAAGAGGAAGAGAAGAAGGACTGGGGAGAGGGACGCGTATAAAGTGTAAGGGAATAGGAAGGGAAGAGAAGGGGAAGTAAAGGTGGAGGTAACATTTGAGATGAAGAGTGGGGAAGGGAGAAGAAGATAATATATAGGGAAGAGGAGAGGGCGTTGACTTATAGAGGAGCGATAGAGAGAGGGATAGGGAGGGTAAAATTTGAGAAGAGTTTGGAAAAAGGGTGAGGGGGAGGGAATGAAAAAGGTAGGTAAGGAGAAGCGGATGTATAATATGAGAAGAAGAGATAAGGAGAGGAGAGAGTGACTGGAAGAGGAGATGGAGCTATAAAAGTAAAAAATAGAGAAAAGAGTTGAATATAGGCGTTTGATATGAGAGAAAGAGTTGGAAGAGGATCGAGAGGGCCAAGAACACCAGCTGACCCTTGTAGTAACATTGTCTAATAATAATATTCTCTTCTCTTTTACAGGTAAGAAGAATTAAGGAAGGGGGAACTACTCACTCCACTCTACTGTTAACATGTTTAAGGTGAGAAAACACTTTATTATTTCCTATCCATATATTTATTTTAATGTAACTTAGAGTATCGTATAAATATATTATAATTAAGGTAAGAAAAGACTTTGTTTCTTCGTATATATCACATAATTATTTCAGTGTTTATGTTTTATTTTCGTTAATATGAGATTATAACATTATCATGATACTTTAGTGTGATTCTGTATACATATATGTGCGTTGTATGTGTGTGTATATAGAATAGTGTACGTAATTTACATGTGAGTATGTGGTGTTTTATTTATATATGTATGGACTGTATATATGTATGTTTAGAGAAGTGTCAACGTATACCTCTTTGTAATTCGGTGTGAGTATGCATGTATGTGTGTGTACAGTATAGGTGTATGTGTGTGTGTGGTTCGCTGATGACCTCGGCCTCCACAGTTGACCTTTGACCCTCTGTGACCTCCCTCCGCCTCCACGGTCTCTCATCTTCCCCTTCCTTACCTGACCTTGGCAAGAGAGCCATCTGCCGCATCGGATTTCCCATCATATTTAACTTAATCTCTCTCTCTCTCTCTTACACACACACACACACACACACACACACACACACACACACACACATTTTTTTAAATTTTGAATTTTAAATTTTAAATTTTGAATTTTGAATTTTAAGTTCTGTACATATTTTAGATCTTTAAGCTTTTATTTTTATCCATCTTTAATGTATATTTTCAGCCGTCTGGCTGCTGCTTAAGTTAATATACCGTTAATTATTATTATTACTATTATTACACACACACACACACACACACACACACACACACACACACACACACACACACACACACAACCTTCCCTACTCACGATTTTCACATTATTGTATTCCTTAAACACAGCTTCCTTTTCTTACCCCTTTTTTTCTCATTATTTACCTCAGTCACACACACATACACACAAACACACACACATACACACAAACACACACACACACAAACACACACACACACACACACACACAGCCTTCTTTACAGACTATTACCCTCTCCCCCTTCCCCTTCTTCTGCCCCCTCCCCCCCACCTTTATACTCCCCCTTCCCCTCATTCTCCCCACTTCTCCCCGATAATGTGGTTATGTGGTTGGTTCAGTTTGTCTGTCTGTCTGTCTGTGTGTGTTTATCAGCAGGATTACGCAAAAAGTAATGTATGGAAATTTATGAACTTTTTGCCAAAGGTGGGCCTCGTGGCTGGCAATATGATAATAGTCTCTCTCTCTCTCTCTCTCTCTCTCTCTCTCTCTCTCTCTCTCTCTCTCTCTCTCTTGGTTTGTTTATTAATATTTTTCCTCTCACTGTCTTCGTATTGTATATTAATTCTGAGTTAAGCAATATTTATCACTTACTAACAAGCAAACAATCGAAGCAGAAAATAATTCATCAAAACAGAAAAAAATAATGAAGTTAGTTAGACGCCATGTAGGTATGTGTCAATGAAGCTTAATATGTGTGTGTGTGTGTGTGTGTGTGTGTAGGAGTAAGCGTGCTGAGACACCCTGCCAACACTATATACTCTTCCTGGTGTGTATATGTGTGTGTGTGTGTGTATGTGTGTGTGTTAATAAACGCCTGCCACTGTGTACATCTTGTCGTGTTGACTTCTCACGATCCTGGCAGCTAACGAGTTATGTTTACAGACACACTCACTGATATTTCCTCATTGGGAAGAGAACAGCATGCAATAGTTTCCTCATATGGAAAGGAACAACATTCGGTAGTTCCTCATATGGAAAGGAACAGCATTCGGTAGGTCCTCATATGGAAAAGAACAACATGCAATAGTTCCTCATATGGAAAGGAACAGCATTCAGTAGTTCCTCATATGGAAAAGAACAACATGGAGTAGTTCTTCATATGGAAAGGAACAACATTCGGTAGTTCCTCATATGGAAAGGAACAGCATTCGGTAGGTCCTCATATGGAAAAGAACAACATGGAGTAGTTCTTCATATGGAAAGGAACAACATTCGGTAGTTCCTCATATGGAAAAGAACAGCATGGAGTAGTTCCTCATATGGAAAGGAACAACATGCAGCATCTGTAACAACAATTAAATGAATAAAATCGTGACTGAACCTAATATTGACAAATGATATAATTGGTATTTATTACCGCTCTGGGAACACAAAATAAAATAGAGATTTTCTTGCAGGTTAATTGGAGAGGCATACAGATTCCTCCAAACTATACACGAAACAGGAGCCTGGATTAATACCATACCATTGAAGGCGTCTAGGTGTTTCCTGGCATAGTCTGGAGGAATCTGTAGCCTCACCAACAAGAACATCTCCCCATAAATTTATCGTGCATGAAAATTTCTCTGATGTGTAATAATATGTTAGTGATAATTTCGACCAACTGGTTGCTTCTGAATCCTTCAAAATGTGTATCTCCATTATTACCTTGATTTAATATATTGTTGTTGTTGTTGTTGTTGTTATTGTTGTTGTTGTTGTTGTTATTATTGTTATTGTTGTTGTAGTTGTTATTGTTGTTGTTGTTATTGTTATTGTTGTTATTGTTATTGTTGTTGTTGTTGTTATTGTTATTATTGTTATTGTTATTATTGTTATTGTTATTGTTGTTGTTGTTGTTGTTGTTGTTGTTGTTGTTGTTGTTGTTGTTGTTGTTGTTGTTGTTATTGTTGCAGATGATAAATTGATTGTACAGGTCAGAAAATAATCAGGGTGGATGAGACGAAGTACTTATCATAAAAGGTCAAATAGGATGATGTAAGTTCAATCACAGTTCAGGAAAGGTCAGAGAAGAAGAGACTAAGCAATTACGGGGTCATAGAGAGTCAATAAGGTAAGGTCATACAGGAAGGGTCAATAAGGTAAGGTCAATCGAGGTCATTCTCTCGTCCGTTATAACCACGTGTTGACCGAGGAACAGGTTGCCATGTTAAGCCACTCCTCTGGTATTTCCTAATCTACTTTCTTCCTTACCTCCTATTCTATACTTTCTTCCTTCTCTCTACTTTCTTCCTTACCTCCTATTTTATACTTTCTTTCTTACCTCCTATTCTATACTTTCTTCCTTCTCTCTACTTTCTTCCCTCTCCTCCTATTCTCCTATTCTATATTTTCTTCCTTCTCTTTACTTTCTTCCCTCTCCTCCTATTCTACTCTCCTATTATATATTTTCTTCCTTCCCTCCTATTCTATACTTTCTTCCTTTCCACTACTTTCTTCCTTCTCTCCTATTCTCTGCTCTCCTATTCTCTACTCCTATTCTTTACTAATATTATCTAGACCTACTTTCCTCCTTATCTCTTATTTTCTACACCTACTTTCTTCCTTCCCTCCACTTCTACACTCCTATTCCTTATACCTACTTTCTTCCATCCCTCTCCTCCTACTTTCCTATTCTCTACACCTTTATTCCCTTTTCTTCTATTTTCCTATTCATTATACCTACTTTCCTCCTTCCTTACCTCTCCTCCTACTCTGCTACTATTCTCTACAACTTCTTCCTTCATTCTCTCTCCTCCTATTCTCCACAAATACTTTCTTCCTTCCCTCTCCTCTTACTCTCCATTCCTACTTTGGTATTTACTTCATTCTCTTCTACTTTTCTCCTTTCCTTCAGTTCATTTTCTTTACATTTTTCATCTCTTCTCCATGTCTCAATTCATTACCTTTATTTTTCTATTTTCCTTTAGCTTTTCCTTCTTCAGTTTCTCCACCAGGTCACTGAGTTGGTCACGGGTCAATCACTCAAGGTCACGAGGTCACAGAGTAGGTCAACAAGGGTCAAATCACTCAAGGTTACGAGGTCAAAAGGTCACATTGAATTTGACACACCTCGTCTCTATACTGTACTCACAACCTGCCCCTCGTGTTGTTCAATTAGAAGGAGATAAATAACAAGTCGTACTCATCTTTATGGCTTCCTATTCTCAGAGTTTCCCTGCATAATCTTTCTCAGAATTAGTCTCGCCTCTATGTACCGGTCCCTGTGTTTATCTGAGGGAGTCGTTCCAATGTTGTCTTGATTCCCTTCACCAACACTGCATCTGTCGTCCGTTATAGTGAGGAGCTGAATAGGATGAAAACATGAAAATCGTCCAATGGTGTCTTCAATCCTGTGTTTATATGAGGGGGTCGTTCGAGTGTTGTCTTGATTCCCTTCACCAACACTGTATCTATCGTCCGTTATGATGAGAAGCTGAATACGAAGGAAGAATATAGCTCGTCCATGTAGCTGGGTCTTCCATCAGGCATAGAGTGATCTTTCTCATCTTTAATTCAATATTATTCCTCTTCCTGCTCCTTCTCACTTTCCACGCCCACTGTATACTCACTTTCCTATCCTTTCTTCGTCTCCCTCCCTCTTGCATGCTTTCCTATCCCTTCTCCCCTCCCTCCTACACGCTTTCCCATCCCTTCTCCCCTCCCTCCTACACACTTTCCCATCCCTTCTCCCCTCATCCTTCTCCTTTCCCTCCTACACGCTTTCCCATCCCTTCTCCCTTCTCCTCTCCCTCGTACACACTTTCCCATCCCTTCTACCCTCTCCCCTCTCCCTCCTACACACTTTCCCATCCCTCTCCCCTCTCCCTCGTACACACTTTTCCATCCCTTCTCCCCTCTCCCTCTCTGCTGTACACTTTCCCTGCCGTGCCCTCCACCACCAGGCTATACCCCCCATCATAGAGGAATCCCTGACAAAAACAGTGGTGGTGATAGAGGCCAGGAAATTCTCCCCTGGCCGCTGACCTGACTGTGAAGTGAAGGAAGTAGTGATGTTGGTATATTACGTAGCTTCTTTTCTGCCCCACTAGATGACCACACATTATTTTGTACTCACTATTCATTCCTTACAGGAGTTATGATGTTCTTTCTTACCTAAACACTAATAGAGAATCTGTTGTTTCGTGTCATTGTTTTGAGAATTCGCTACCTAGTCCTCCAATTTATCATCAAGAGAATATCCACTTAAATGTTCTTCTCTGTAGTAATGCACGAAACGACATAGAAAAAAAATATATTGGAAAACTTTATAACTGTTGGTGTCGGTAATATTTGTTTATAATTGCAGGTGCGTATATATGTGTGTGTGTGTGTGTGTGCGTATATGCGTGTGTGTGTGTGATTGTATGTGCGTATATGTGTTTGTGTGTGCGTATATGCGTGTGTATGTGTGAGGTATTTTTGGTGTTGACTGTACATGGTTGGTGAGGGTTCATATAGGTCAGGGTGAATGTTGTGTGTGTGTGATGTATGTATGCCTAAGGCTCAATACGACTTACACGCACCACACTCACACACGCACACACACACACATACACGCACATGCAATTACACACACACACACGTCATCACACACACATACAATAACACCGAGATGTTCATAATTATAAACATTTTGTCTATCTACATAATATATGTCTATTTATATCTATCTACGTATATCAGTTTTTGTCTCTATCCATTCATAAGTGTGTGTGTGTGTGTGTGTGTGTGTGTGTGTGTGTGTGTGACGTGTTGACTGAGGTAAAACAAGGTAAAGGTCTTGACCCTCTTCACTCTTCACTGTCCCACACCAACACCACTATACCACCTCACCCTTACACCCTCTCTCTCACCCTTACTATGTCCCTCACACCCTCTCTCTCACCCTTCCTATGTCCCTCACACCCCTCTCACCCTTCCTATGGTTCTCACACCTCTCTCACCCTTCCTATGGCTCTCACACCCCTCTCATCATGACCATTTTATACCATGCATGGCCCTCTTTTACTACCCATGGCCCTCTCGACCATTTACGACCCCTCATCCCTCTCATGGCCCTCTCAGTCTTCTCATGGCCCACTCCTTTATCACCCTTTCACTACCCATGGCCCTGTCAAAAACCTATACGACCCCACATGGCCCTCTCCCTCATCACCCACCACCCTCTTATTACCAAATGGCCCCCTCAAATATTTATGGTCTTTCATTTCTCTCATGGCCCTCTCTGTTGTTCAAGGCCTTCGTAGTCACTCTCACGGACACTACAGAACTTTTAATGAACTCTGAAGAATAGCCAGAGAACGGAGGATGAAGGACGAAGGAAGGAAGAAAATAATATATAGGTGTTCGAGTGATGTATACCCAAAGTTGTAATCGGTTTTGAGTGGAAATTTCAACGCCAAACACCAACTAATCCATGCATGCTGCTGCTGCTGTCTCGATTGTTTACAGAAATACATACTCACTGATAATATTTTTTCCTCATTGGGAAGAGAACATCATGTAGTAGTTCCTCATAAGGCAAGGAACAGCATGCAGTGTTTGTTTCACGTCTTGGTATCACTATTATTTTGTGTTTGGCATTTTTCTTCGGTGTATTTTCTTGACATTTTTCTCTGATTTTTCTATCCACTTTGTATGTTTTGTTTTGTTTTATTTTATATCTTCTTAATCTACTGTTTATCTTTCCTACTTGTTTTCCCTTACTTCCCCCCCCCCTCCTTCTTTGCCTGTTTCCCTCCCCTTCCTCTTCATCCCTATCTATTTTTACTTTACTTTCTGCTTTCTGTTTACCATTTTCTTTTCTTAGTGTATAGAGTGCTTCATTTATTTTTACATCAGCCTTTCTTCCTCCTCCTACTTCCCTTCCCTTCTCCCTGTTTGTCTTTCTCGTCCCTTTCCCTTCCCATCTTTCTTCACCCCCTCTTCGTACTCACACTCCCTCCCCTTCTCCCTCTATTTCTTGCCCCCTTCCCCCTCCCTTACCCCTTCCCCTACACCTTCTCCTAACTATGGTGATCACGACCCTACGCTGAATGAGAAGAATCCCTAATGAGGAGTTATGAGGAAGACGGGCGAGGAGGGGGGAGTGTTGGAGGGGATGAGATGGGGAGAGGAAGGGAGTGAGATGGGGAGTGGAAGAGAGTGAGTGTTGGAGGAGGGAGAGAGGAGGGGGTGAGAGTATATGAGGGGGTACCTCTTATTTCTGTGTCTGTATGTCTGTTTGTCTGTCTGTCTGTCTGTCTGTCTGTTTCTCTGTCATGTGTCTTCTTATCTTCAACTTTGTCTCTGTCTCAGTCATTTTTCACTCTCCATTTTCCTTTCTGGCTCACACACACACACACACACACACACATTTTATTTTATTTTATCTTTCTCTCTCACACACATACTATCATTGCTTTCTATTTTTTTCCCTCCCACTTCTTCTCAATCAGTGTGTGTTGTGTGTGTGTGTGTTTGTGTGTGTGTGTGTGTGTGTGTGTGTGTGTACCCTCCTCTTAATACTCTTAATAATAAAAATATACCTATTAAAATTATGATCATGCTTTGTACACACTACCAATAATAATAATAATAATAAAAATGTATATATGCAAATCCGCTTCAGCAACATTCCAAGGAGATAAATTAAAAGTAAGAGCCATTCATCTGTGTTTTCTATTGTACAGTAAGAGTCAAAAGTAATGGTGCTCTTCTCGTCTGATATATATATATATATATATATTTTTTTTTTTTATTATTATGGTTGGTTGTAGTAGTAGTAGTAGTAGTAGTAATAATAGGTGTTGTTTTTGTTGTATTATTATCATTATTATTATTAGTATTATTAGTAGTAGGTATTGTTCTTGTTGTTATAGTAGTAGTTGTAGTAGTAGTAGTAGTAATAGTATTAATAGTTGTAGTTGTAGTATTAGTTGTAGTAGTAGTAATAGTAAGTGTTGTTGTTGTTTTGTTGATGTTGTGTTATTATAGTGTTGTTGTTGTTGTTGTGACATGTACTTCTGACCCTAACTGTCCTTTGTTTACTATCCCGTGTTTTGGATGTGTGTCAGGGGGACGAGACCAGACTAAATAATTGATGCTCTCTCTCTCTCTCGCTCTCTCTCTCTCTCTCTCTTACAACAAGTTTGAGGCCAAGGTTTATCATCTAAGGAAACGTTGATGGATGGATGGATTTTTTATGGATGGATGGGTGGATGGATATTTGATGAATGGGTGAATGGATGGATGGTTAGTTGATGGATGAGTGGATGGATGGATGGATGAATGGATGCATTTTGGCTAGATAGAGTGATAGATGGAGAGATGAATTAGTGAATATTAGATGGAGGAATGGATGGCTAGAAAAGTGAATATTGGAAGGATGGATGAATGGATGAGTAGATGAATGGATGAGTAGATGAATGGATGAGTAGATGAATGGATGAGTAGATGAATGAATGAGTAGATGAATGGATGAGTAGATGAATGGATGAGTAGATGAGTATAGAATTAGTTAATATACTAAGAGTCAATGTAGTGTTTCATGTCAGAGTAAGAATGAACAAATTGAATTACTCAAATCTCACTAAAAAAAAATAATAATAATAATGTTCTCTTATCTCATACCTATACCCTCCCACCTACCCTCCCTCCTCTTCTTCCTCCTCCTCCCCCCCATTACCTCCCTCACCCCCCCCTCTCCTCTATCCCCCCCTTCTTTCTGTAGTCCCCATCCCTCTTTTCCTGCCCCATCATCCAACCTCCTGCCCCTACTCCCCCATTTATAACTCCCCCCCCCCTCTTCACTTTTTTCTGCCCCACATACCTCCCCATCCTTCCTCCATTCTCACCCCTCCAATATCCCTTCCCTTCCTTCTCCCTCTTCCCTCACCCCTCCTCACTCCACCATCCTCTCCCTTCCTCCATCACCCCTCCTCCTCACCCATCTTCACCCCTCCTCTTCCTAACCCCTCCTCCTCACCCCTCCTCTCTTCCTCACCACCCCCTCACCCCTCACCCCCCCTCACCCTGCACCTTATTTGTGGTGAAAACAGATTCTTTGCTCCCGCTGCAGGCACGGGGAGTGAGGGATGCCCACTCCTCAATACTCTCTCTCTCTCTCTCTCTCTCTCTCTCTCTCTCTCTCTCTCTCTCTCTCTCATTGTCTTTTCTTTCTTTCTCACTCTCTCTGTCTCATTTAAAAAAATCTTTCTCTCATTTCTATCTGTCTCATTTTTTTCTCTTTCTTTCTCATTCTCTCTCTCTCTCTTATTTTTTTCTCTCTCTCTTATGGTATAGTGGTGTTGTGAGGAGTAAGGGAGGCAGGGAGGAGGGATAAAGATAGAATAAGAGAAATGAAGAGAAGAGAAGAAAGAGGAGGTGGAAGAGGAGGAGGAGACAACAAGAATTTCAAGGCTGTGGTGCTCACGGTCAACATACACACACACACACACACACACACACACACACACACACACACACTGCATAGACACACACACACACACACATCCTGGGGTCTCATTTTATTTTAAGCTGTAGTAAAAATAATGTGTGTGATTTTGTGTTGTCTTAAGTGGGAATAATTCAGGAGTTTTATTCTTGGGAGATGATGAGGCTGAACATGTTAATATTATTGTACTTCCTCGCTCGCTTACCTCATACATAGGTTTATTTACATTCTCTCTCGCTCTCTCTCTCTCTCTCTCTCTCTCTCTCTCTCTCTCTCTCTCTCTCTCTCTGTATGTGTGTGTGTGTGTGATAGCAGGTAGGGGGTGGAGAGAGAGAGAGAGAGAGAGAGAGAGAGAGAGAGAAAGAGAGAGAGAGAGACAAAGGTGTGAGCCAGTTTTAAGCTCTGACATCAAAACAAACTTGTACTGCTTCAGTTTTTAGAGATGATGTGATTCTCAAGGTCTATGTGAGGGTGAAGGTGGTGAAGGTGACGGTGAGGGTGAGGGTGGTGAGGGTGAGGGTGGTGAGGGTGGTGATGGTGATGGTGGTGATGGTGGTGGTGAGGGTGAGGAAAGAGAAGGGAGATGTTGTGTTTGTGGTGGTAGTAGTGGTAGTGGTGGTGGTAATCTTGTTGTCGTTGTTATTGTTTTGATAGTGGAGGTGGTGTGGGTTGAGAGCTGCACCCGTATGGTAATGGGAGTGTTGCTGCTGTGTGTGTGTGTGTGTGTGTGTGTTACTGCATTCATAGTTGTGTGTGTGTGTGTGTGTGTGTGTGTGTGTGTGTGTGTGTTCAGATCCCCCACTGCGCATGTATGAAGGAGTCTGAAGTGTACTATACTGTAGTTTGACCTGTGTCTGTATGTATAGGTGTATTCAAAGTATTAATATACAAACACTGTATTTATGTATTACCACTCTTAATTATACAGTAGTTAGTATAATATTTATATATTTTTTTAAATTGATGTGGTGAAAATGCATCTGTTTTATTTTCTCATGTTTATGTTTTTTTGTCAATATAAACTAGTCTAAGAAACCTTACACCAAACATGTGGACAAATAATTATTATATACTTTATTTTATTTTACATGCAATTTACGACACTTAATGATACTTAGAACACGTATAAAGGGTATATATATAACAAGTTCTAAAGAAATAGGTCCATTTTTATCACACACACATACACACACACACACACGTTATAATTTACCCTAATTAACAAACAACATAAATTTATAGAAACACAGGCTTCTCCTTAAATATTGTTCCAATGTTTTTATTTATTTATTTATTTATTTATTTATTTATTTATTTATTTTAATTTAATTTGCTTTTCCCTCTTTTCTATTATATTTCCTCAGGCGGCATAAGACCCAAGCTGTTACCCTGACACTTTCTGTAACTGGGTAGTGATCGTTAGTGGGACGTGGTGTGTGTGTGTGTGTATGAGTGAGTGTGTGTGTGTGTGTGTGTGTGTGTGTGTGTTCTGAGTACATATAGCGTGGATGTAATGAACCTGAACACGAGTATGAAGCCTATGTCCATTTACGAGACATAAAAAAAAATATATATATATATAACTAATAGCAGCAGCAGGCAGGCAGGCAGTAGCATCCTTAATTAAGAACCGAAATAATAGCCAACCAGACCCTGTAAAATTAAGAAAATTAATACACACTGAAAATATAAAAAAACCTACATCTTGTCTTTGGTTGTTGGTGACGGCGAGTAGGAAGCAGGAGACTCCAACTTGAAATATGGTGGGTCATGATTTTTTTCTGCACTTAGGGTTAGTATTACGGTCAATAAATCGTAGGTGCAAAAAAATATATATGAATTTTGTTGGTAGTGAGGGCAGGTAACGGCAAGGAGACACGAGGCACAGCTAGCTAGTGAGGGTTAAGGTAGGATAGAACAGGGTATACATGTTGTAGGATAGGAAAAGGGGAAGGATAGTGTGGGGAAAGTTGTGGTAAAGGGAGGGTAGGATAGAACAGGGTAGAGTAGGATAGGAAAGGGTATAGGGTAGGATAGGAAAGGACAGGACAGTGTGAGGACAGTACAACATAGCAGGACAAGTTTGGGTAAAGTAGGAAAAGGTAGGACAGTAGAGGGAAAGATAGAAGAAGAAGTAGGGTAAAGTAGAACAGAATAGTAGGGTAAGACAGACAAAGCGGAACAAAACAAGGAAAAGGTAGGACAGGGAAGAGAAGAGAACAGATCAAGTTTAGGTAAGGTAGTAAAAGATAGGACAGGAGAGGGTATAAGAAGGATAAAAGAAGTGGTGGAAGTAGGGATGAGTTGCAGATTTGATGCATACATTGTTGAGTGATGGATGATAAAAGGGTATGAAATATTGCATATAAAGACTTGGCAGGGCAAGCACGGGGGCAGGGAGATGTTATGATAGGAAAGAAAGAAGGGAAAAAGGAGAAAAGGAAGGAAGGAAAGAAGGAGGAAAGGTTGTGTGTAATGATACGAGTTACTTAATTAAATGCAAAGACAAGAAATTGACTGAGTTGACAAGGGAGAAAAGAGGGTGGCAAAACGAGACAGAGAAAACAGGGTATGCGAGTATAAAGAGTGAATGAAACCAGGGAAGTGTGACAGGGTGTGGTAGTCCTGGCAGGGAGTAGCTGGCAAATGATGACAGGGAGATATGGAAGAATGGATGAGAGAGAGAGAGGGAGAGATGGAGAGAGGGATGGGGGTACAGATAGAGACAGAGAGAGCACTAGTCTTGAGAGAGAGAGAGAGAGAGAGAGAGAGAGAGAGAGGCAGGAGAGGGAAGGAAGGAAGGGGGACACAGGTAGGGAGATCAGTATGCAGGGCGAGGGACGGGCTGTGTCTTCTTTTGGGCAGATGGGGTCACACAGGGTCACTTCTCTTCCGGTGGGGGTTGTTGGTTGGTTGGTTGTTTGGTTGGTTGGTTGTTGCTGTGGTTGGTTAGGTGGAGATTTGTAGGGGCTTTGTTGGTTGTGTGTGGTTGGATAGGTGGTTTTGTGGTGGTGGTTTATGGTTCTGTGGTTTATTTGTTGTTGTTGTTGGTAGTGGTGGTTGCATGATTGGTTAGTTTGGTGTGGTTGTGGTCGTGGTTTATTAGTGGGTTGGTGTGGTTGAATGGGTAATGCATGGTAGGTGTTTGGTTGGTTGGTAGGGTGATAGATTGGTTACTGTTAGTGATTATGTGGTTGTGAGTGGTTGATTGATTGGATGGTTGATTGGTTGGTTACTGATTATGATTATGTGGTTGTGAATGGTTGTTTGGTTGGTTGATTGTTTTTGCTGCATGAATCAAGGCAGACGTGTTAAGGGGACAGGAAGTGGCTAGGAAACATTTTGCCATAAGACACACGAGTAGGTTTCTCACACATCTCTCTCTCTCTCTCTCTCTCTCTCTCTCTCTCTCTCTCTGTGTTTGTGTGTGTGTGGATAGAGAGAGATTGAGGGACTAAAAAACAGACACAAATGGACGAAATTTCATAAATAATAAGTTGAGATGGAGGAATTGACAACAAACTAGATATAAACAACAGAGAAAATACGAGGTGGAGGCATGGTGGAGGGATGGAGAGAAAAACACAGGTGGAGGTGGAGACATGGTGGAGGGATGGAGAGAAAAACACATGTGGAGACAGTGGTGGTGGAGGTATGTACTGAGGAGGGATGGAGGTGGAGGTGGAGGTACTGAGGAGGGAACAAGTATAGCGGAAGTGGAGATGCGACAAATAAGGAGGAGTGGACACGTGCCCTTAGAGACACAAGAAGGTTGGAGTGGAGGTGGAGGTGGAGGGAGTGGTGGAGTGGAAGGTGGAGGTGGAGGGGTTGGAGTGGAAGGTGGAGGGGTTGGAGTGGATGGTGGAGGGAAGATGTGAGGGATGACAATAACAAAGGACAATGAAGGTTGGAGCTGAACTGAAATCTGTATACATATAATATGTGTACTTACATATCCTCTGTAGTGACCTTTATATCCCAACTAGTAAAGGATTAAGGTAAGATAAGGTATAAAAGACAGAGGTAGAATGGGGGGAGGGGATGGAGGATGGTACATTTTAAGGACCCTATGATCGTGTATGAAAATTGGAGGCTTCTGATTCCTCCTAACCATGCCACGAAACAAGCTTCTTCCATATAGGTGATGTTTCATGGTAATATATGTAGGACTCATCTATCTCCAAATTTTGTAGTACATCACAGGGTGCCTTAAGGGGAGGATATAGTTTTAACATTTTTGGAGATTATGATTCCTCCAAACTATACCAGGCAACAGGATGCCATTATTTTTCTTCATCTGGGTCTGTTTCCTAGCATACTTTGGAGGAATCAAGGCACTCCAATCTGTCAAAAGTATACTCTCCCCTTAATAGTTATCAGAGGTCCACAGGTGCCAGATCTCACCGTAGAAGTAGAGGAAGGAAGGGAGTCTGGGAATACTGATCCATGGGGTCTTGCCTTACATGTTAGATGAACGGGGTAGCAGATGAGTGTCTAGGAAATATGATGTGTGTGAAGTGTGTGTGTGTGTGTGTGTGTGAAGTTTTTTTTTTTTTTTTTTTTTTTTTTTTTTTTTTTTGTGTGTGTGTGTTAACGGATAATTTTTTAATAATTATTTAGATCTTATTAGTTCTCCCGAAGTAAATAAAATGCAAAATTCATCTGTTGTTGATTAATTAAGGCTTAACCACTGTATATGAAGATGTATAAGAGTGCAATTGAATAACCTGTTACACACACACACACACACACACACACACTAGTTAGATAGACTATTGATGGACAGTACTAGGACCAGGGACAGTACAAGAAGCAAAGACAGTACTGGTAGCAGTAAGGTACCAGTGTTGTTGATGCCTGAAGGTGTGTGTGTGTGTGTGTGTGTTACAGGTTGATGCCTCCACCACCACCACAACCTCCTCCTCCTCCACCTTGACCCTCCCGGCATGTCCCTCCTCCATCTCCACCTCCCATCTCCCTCTTCCTCCACTTCCCTCACTCCCTCCCTTCTTTCTCTCCTCCACCTCTTCTCATTCAGGCATCTCCACCACTAACACCACCACCACTACCACTACCACCACCACTACCACCACTCTCCCTCCCTCCCACACCAAAACATCAACACACAACGCGAATTAATAAAAGCGTCGAGGTAATAACAGTAATTCCATCAAACCAAATATCTCGTCCCTCTGCCTACCCCGACCCAACGCGAGGCTGATCCCCGTTCCTCAACTTTTCGCTCACCAACAACCGGAACTCGTAGCAACATCACGCCCCGTTTACGATCGCGGACGAAACCAGTTGCTTTCATCTACGGCCGTGGGTGTCAGCTCTGCACAGACCCCATTCTTACAAGTTAAGGCGAGTGTGTCCTGAGAGTTTACCCTGGCTGTGGCTTAGGCGTCGTCACTATGTATGTATGTATGTAGACTTGTAGTAGCTGCCTGTATGTATGTATGTATACTTGTAGTAGCTGCCTGTCTGTATGTATGTATATTTGTAGTAGCTGACTGTATGTATGTATGTATATTTGTAGTAGCTGACTGTCTGTATGTATGTAGACTTGTAGTAGCTGACTGTCTGTATGTATGTATATTTGTAGTAGCTGCCTGTATGTATGTATGTATACTTGTAGTAGCTGACTGTATGTATGTATGTATACTTGTAGTAGCTGCCTGTATGTATGTATGTATATTTGTAGTAGCTGCCTGTCTGTATGTATGTATGTAGACTTGTAGTAGCTGCCTGTCTGTATGTATGTATAATTGTAGTAGCTGACTGTCTGTATGTATGTATATTTGTAGTAGCTGCCTGTATGTATGTATGTAGACTTGTAGTAGCTGACTGTCTGTATGTATACTTGTAGTTGTAGCTGTCTGTATGCATGGGGGGGGGACTTTGGTGTCTAGGTCTCAGTATCATACAATTTGTTTTTACTTGGTTTAATGTATGATTTTATATTCACCTGTTTTTTTGTTTTTTTCACCTGTACTTACTTGTAGATTTCATGTTGATTTCTGTGTTTGTTAAATGTTTATAAATACTTTGTTACTTCAGTTATTTCGTCATATACAGTGAGAGGAAAATTAATAGAGATGATCTGTAAGTATGTGAGGCAGTAGTGATAGTGGTGGTAAGAATGGTAGTGGTGAAGGTGGTGGTGGTAGTGGTAGTAGTGGTAGGGGTAGTGGTGGTAGTGGTACGTCAGTTGAGATACCCAGTGAGATAAGTACCCAAACTATTGGTGACGTCATGTAAAGGTGACGCCAGAGGGGGGGAGGGGAGGGGGAGGATGAGAGGTGATAGAGGAGAGAGAGAGAAGAGGAATGGAAAGAAGGGAATTTGATGTATGAGTGGGAAGAAGAGAGGTTGGTGATAAATAAGAGAGGAAAGGAGGAGAATGAAAGGAGAGGGAAGGAGAGATGATAAAAGCAGAAAGGAAAACTCAAAGAAGAAGGGAAAGGAAAGAGAGAGAAAAGTAAAATGAAAAATACGAAAATTAAAATGTAAGGAAAAGTAAAAATGACAATAAGATTAAGTTAGAACAGAGAGAGAGAGAGAAAAAAAAAAGATGAAATATAGGAAAATTTAAATATAAGGAAGAGTAAAAATGACAATGAGAGAGAGAGAGAGAGAGAGAGAGAGAGAGAGAGAGAGAGAGAGAGGAACATTCTGCTAGGAAGTGTGAAGAATGAAGAAAATAGGGAGGTTATTGCAGTTCCTTGTGTGTACTTATGATGTTAATAGAGTAATTGGAGAGAAAAACACTGTTTGTTGAGAGAGAGAGAGAGAGAGAGAGAGAGAGAGAGAGAGAGAGAGAGAGAGAGAGTTGGAGAGGGAGATATTATATAGGAAAATAGAAGGAAAATTTTGCATTAGGCGTTAAAGTGTGTGTGTGTGTGTGTGTGTGTAGTCCATTAAATTTAATTATCCCAGAAATTTCCTTACTTCCTTTCACATCTATATTAGTTAAAACTTTCAACATGCTATTTATATATCTTAATTATGAATGTTTCAAAAAATCTCCATACAGCACACTCCTCCCCTTTAACTCTTAACTAACTACAATAAAACACAATGACAGACTCGGATATATACATTAATTTTATCTTATAGTTGTGTGTGTCAAAAATGTGTGTAGTATCTTACACATCCAACTCAAATAGGAGAAAAATAACACACAAACCACATTTTTTATACATAGTTTGTGTGTGTGTGTGTGTGTGTGTGTGTGTGTGTGTGTGTGTGTGTGTAGGCTATATATATATATATGTTTGTGTGTATGTATTTGAATGTGTGTGTGTGTGTGTTTTATACCATTATAGATTACTCGTGTTTGTTTACATTTTCAGGGTATACACACGGACGGATAAATACATAGAATGATAGAGTTAGTTCTTAGAAGTTGGTGTTGATGGGTTGTGGTAAGTCGAGACAACAATACAACCACTGTAGGCGCCTCACTGTCTTCTCCAACCTTAGTGTGTGTGTGTGTGTGTGTGTGTATGGTGTTGTGGTTATTATTATTATTATTATTATTATTATTATTATTATTATTATTATTATTTTAAGGGAATTTATATATTTTTACCAGGATTAATTAAAATTGAAATTAAAACCGAAACTAAGTGTATTGAGTACATATTCCTGACAACTATACTGATTCACTTCCTCCTTCCTGATTGGTGAGTGATGAAGTGAGTGTGAAGTGAACCTGTCTGTCACTTAATTAAACCACTTACTAATTCAGGAGTTGGTTTGTTACATGTGGTGATGATCTAGTTCTCACCTTTCAACCAATACTTACTTTCACACATTTCTCTCTCTCTCTCTCTCTTTCTCTCTCTCTCTCTCTCTCTCTCTCTCTCTCTCTCTCTCTCTCTCTTCTCTCTCTCCTCTCTCTCTCCTCTCTCTCTCTCCTCTCTCTCTCTCTCTCTCTCTCTCTCTCTCTCTCTCTCTCTCTCTCTCTCTCTCTCTCTCAACACAGTATGATACCCAAAGATCACCGAAGCCCAAGTCAATGCCGTGAGAGACGATGGAGACGTGTTCGCGTGCCGTGACCTCAGGCTCCCTGTGTGTGTGTGTGTGTGTGTGTGTGTGTGTGTGTGTTTCCCTCGCGTGGCGGAACGTGTGCATCTCTTTCACACACATACACACACACACATGGAGCATACATACACACAATCACAGCATATACACTTGTGGTACATTAAGGTGGTAATTCTTTTTTGGTACATTGGAGTGCCTTGATTCCTCCAAAGTATGCCAGGAAACATGACCGGAAGAACAAAAATAATAGTGTTCTGTTGCTTGGAATAGTTTGGAGAATTATTTATCTCTGTATTTTTTACCACAGCTGTTTTACCTTCTTAATTAAGGACCCTGTGATCGTGTATGAAAATTGGAGGCTTCTGATTCCTCCTGATCATGTCACGAAACAAGCTCCTTCCATATAGGTGTGTGTGTGTGTGTTTCGTATAGCAATATTAATAGGCCTCTTTACCTCCAATTTTTAGACTACATCACATTTAGGGTCCCTTACTTAACAACTCCCCATCTAAACACACCTGGTGGAGGAGGAGACTGTTGTGACTTCTGGCGGGAAAGAACATTAATTTTGGCGGGAATGAATGAATGAAGAAGAGCGTTACCGTCCCGGGTGTGAGACTGTTAAAGCGGCTTAGGGATTAATTTACTGCTTCCTGTAGAGGGCAGGTGCCGACCTCAAGATGACTACTGCTACTACCATCACTAGTGCCAACATTACCACCACTATCATCTCCATCACCAGTGCCAACATTACCACCACTGTCATCTCCACTACCTCTGCCAACATTACCACCACTGTCATCTCCACTACCTCTGCCAACATTACCACCACTGTCATCTCCACTACCTCTGCCAACATTACCACCACTGTCATCACCACTACCTCTGCCAACATTACCACCACTGTCATCTCCACTACCTCTGCCAACATTACCACCACTGTCATCTCCACTACCTCTTCCAACATTATCACCACTGTCATCTCCACTACCTCTGCCAACATTATCACCACTGTCATCTCCACTACCTCTGCCAACATTATCACCACTGTCATCTCCACTACCTCTGCCAACATTACCACCACTGTCATCTCCACTACCGCTGCCAACATTACCACCACTGTCATCTCCACCACCTCTGCCAACATTACCACCACTGTCATCTCCACCACCTCTGCCAACATTACCACCACTGTCATCTCCACTACCTCTTCCAACATTATCACCACTGTCATCTCCACTACCTCTGCCAACATTATCACCACTGTCATCTCCACTACCTCTGCCAACATTATCACCACTGTCATCTCCACTACCTCTGCCAACATTACCACCACTGTCATCTCCACCACCTCTGCCAACATTACCACCACTGTCATCTCCACTACCTCTGCCAACATTACCACCACTGTCATCTCCACTACCGCTGCCAACATTACCACCACTGTCATCTCCACTACCTCTGCCAACATTACCACCACTGTCATCTCCACTACCGCTGCCAACATTACCACCACTGTCATCTCCACTACCTCTGCCAACATTACCACCACTGTCATCTCCACTACCGCTGCCAACATTACCACCACTGTCATCTCCACTACCGCTGCCAACATTACCACCACTGTCATCTCCACTACCTCTGCCAACATTACCACCACTGTCATCTCCACTACCGCTGCCAACATTACCACCACTGTCATCTCCACTACCTCTGCCAACATTACCACCACTGTCATCTCCACTACCGCTGCCAACATTACCACCACTGTCATCTCCACTACCGCTGCCAACATTACCACCACTGTCATCTCCACTACCTCTGCCAACATTACCACCACTGTCATCTCCACTACCTCTGCCAACATTACCACCACTATCATCTCCACTAACCCCTCCCCCCCCCCCAACACCACTACCAACACAACCACTGTCATCTCAATTTCCACCAATGTCATGTCCACAGTCATTACCAACACCACCACTATCAACAACAACAACAACAACAACAACAACAACAACATCAACAACACCATATAGTTTTTGTTCTTCATACGACATCAACAACATTGAACCTTAATAACATCAACATTTTCATCAGCAGCAACACGATTCCTTTCACTGATCAATCCACTCTCTCTATTTCTCTCTACACCATCTATGCCTTCCCCTCTCCACACACACACACACACACACAATGCCTTCCCCTCTCTCCACACACACACACACACACAATGCCTTCCCCTCTCCACACACACACACACACATAATATGCCTTCCCCCCTCCACACACACACACACACACACACAATATAGATGAAGGGTTGAGCTTTTGAAGGGACAGAGAGATAGAGAGATGGAAGGAGTGAGAAGAGGAATGATATAGGGAGATGGAAGGAGTGAGAAAGGGAAAAAGGGGAGGGAGATAGGAGAGAGAAGAGAGATACGGAGATGGAAGTAGGGAGAAGGGGAAATGGGGGAGGGAGATAGAATGAGTAAAAAGAGAGATGAGATAGGGGGAGGAATAAAGGGAGGGGGGAGGGGGGTGCTGGGAGAGGGGGTAAAGGTTGATGTGTACATAAGAATACTGTTGATCTTGTCCCCTCCCCCCCCCCATCCCCCCAACCCTCTCTTCTTCTTCTTCTCCTCCATGTTCATTCATCCCTTCATAGATATCCTTCGTTGGCCGTCCCCCCCCCTCCCCCTTTCTCTCTCTCTCTCTCTCTCTCTCTCTCACACACACACACACACACACACACAATCCGATGTTACCTCAGTGTAAACAGAAGCCACGTTAAAACACACACACACACACAACACAACACAAGTCTAAGACTGTCTGTTGCTATGTTCCATCTTAGGCCTCTCTCTCTCTCTCTCTCTCTCTCTCTCTCTCTGGGATGGGGATGGGGATGGGGTGATAAAATATTGCTGTGTGTCTATATGACCTCACTGTTGCGACACCTAATATCAATCAATCAATCAATCAATCAATCAATCAATCAATCTTCCCCCATAACATAATAACATCAATCAGTATTATTTTATATCATAGAGTTTGTTGTAATTAATTATCGACCGTTCGTAAGTCATTTGGGTTTAGCCTAGACTAGAGGAATATACATGGGAGTGATGAGTATATAAATGGATGGAAAGTGTGTGTGTTGTTGTGTGTATTTGTTTGTGTGTGTGTGTGCGCCAGTAAGTGCCCGAGTGTGTGAGTGTTTTATTTTTTTATGTGCGTGTAATTGTAAGTGCCTGTGTGTGTGTGTATGTGTGTTTATGTGTGTGTACCAGTAAGTGTCCATGTGTGGCGTGTGTGTATGTGCCAGTAAGTATCCGTGTGTGTGTATGTACCAGTAAGTGTCCGTGTGTGTGTGTGTGTGTGTGTGTTTACCTTGCAGCTAGTGAGTGAGGCCAGGTCCCCACCATCCCGTGCCCTGGCTTGGCTTACCCCCTCTCTCTCTCTCTCAACCAATACACCGGAAGTCGTCGACCTCCCCACTCATCTCTCTCTCTCTCTCTCACTCTCTCTCTCTCTCTCATTTCCTCAAGGTAGACACGAACCAATCTATCCATCACTATATTTCATTTTCCATTTATAAACTATTTTTGTATCTTCTCACTCACTCTTCGCCTATTACCTACATCATCCTCTCTCTCTCTCTCTCTCTCTCTCTCTCTCTATTGGCCATGCAGAGCCCCAGGAGTTTGTTTTGTTTTTGTGGTTGTGTTGTGAATGGCGGGAAGGGTTTGGGACGAGGTAGGTAGGCAGGCAGTCAGGCAGGCAGGCGTGTGGGGCGGGTTTTGTAGTGTAAGCGACCAGTTCACTCAACTTGGAGCTCTGCCAGGACCAGTATTCTCGCCCGCCTGAATGAACCTAGGTGGAGAGAGAGAGAGAGAGAGAGAGAGAGAGAGAGAGAGAGAGAGAGAGAGAGAGACTGGGGGAGAGGGGATGGCATGCAGTAAGAGAAAGAGATTGAGGGAGATAACATTCAGTGTGTGTGTGTGTGTGTGTGTGTGAGAGAGAGAGAGAGAGAGAGAGAGAGAGAGAGAGAGAGAGAGAGAGAATATAAGACATAAACATGGAGACAGACAACAGATAAACAGTTAGAGAAAATAAGTGTCAAATGTAACTACAGCAAAAGACCAAATGAAACGTAACCCTGGCACACACACACACACACACACACACACACACACACACACACACACACACAAGCTTATTATTATTACACACACACACACACACAAGCACATTATTACACAAGCACACACACAAGCATACTGGCAGGTGCATAGTAACTTTTGAGAATGGGTGAATACATTTACACAAATGATCTACGGTCGGAAAATGCCAGGTTTTGTTACGTGCTCCCGGCTCTATATGTATGTGTGTGTGTGTGTGTGTGTGTGTGTGTATACTCTCATATATACATACATGCATACATACATATTATTATTATTATTACATACACACATACTTATTTACATATATACACTCACATATCATTTTTAAAGGAATGATATTATGTTAATGTTAAAAGTGAAATGCAAGAATTCAAGTTTTTACATATTTTTTACCATTGCTGTGTTAGAAGTGAGAAGGTCAAAAAAAAAATAATGAGGAATGAAGAAAGAGAAGGAGATGAGAAAAGTAGAAGAGAAGGAGGAAAGATGAAGAGTGGGAGATGAGAGTGAGGAAAAAGGGGGAGAGAAGAGAGAAAGAAAAGAAGAGTAAAAGTGGATGGAAGGGAAAGAGGAAGGGAGGAACAAGATACAACAGAGAGAAGGGAGAGGAGAGGGAAGGGAGAGAGAGGGGAGAGAGAGAGAAGGGAGAGAGGAAGGGGAGAGAGAAGGGAGAGAGGGAGGGAGGAAGGGGAGGAAGAATCATGATGGTAGGTAGGTAAGCTAAGACATGAATGGAGAAGAAGAAGGGGGATTGGGGGAGGGAGAGAGGGGGGAGGGAGGCTTAATGTGAGGGGGAGGGGATGAAGGGGGGATAATGTGATGATGAGGGAGGGAGGGAGAGAGGGAGGGAGGGGGGAAAGGGGTAGGATAGAGAAGGAAGAGGGGAAGGAGTGAGAGGAGAAGAGACATGTGGAAGAAGGAAGGGAAATGAGAGAGAGAGAGAGAGAGAGAGAGAGAGAGAGAGAGAGAGAGAGAGAGAGAGAGAGAGAGGAAAGACAAAATAAAGAATGGTTGGGCAGGTATAGGGTATATAGGTGGGAGGTGGGAAGGGGTGAGACTAGGCTGCCTGGGGGAGGTGACGTCAGCACTCAGAATACCTACCTACCTACCTACCTACCTATACCTACCAACCACCCAACCTGGACACGACGACTGACTTGCTGGATGGTGGTAGTGGTGGTAGTAGTGGTAGTGGTAGTAGTGTTGTTGTTGTTGTTGTTGTTGTTCTGTAAGACATCCTTTTGTGTCTCTTCTATACATACATAATATTATCTAATGGTCACTTTTAAGTCTTCATTTCATGGTTGTCTGATTTCTCCTCTGTCTCTCTTTTCGTCTCTTGTCTGGTTTCTTCTGTGTCTTCATTCATGAGTGTATCTTTTCTCCTCTCTCTGTCTCTCTGTTCGTTTCGTTTTGTCTCTTCTCTGATCTCTTCTCTGTCTCCCGTTACGTTCTGTCTCATTCCTGTCACTTTCTCATTTCCCCTTTGTCATCCTCTTTATTTTCGTCCCTCCATCTCTCTGTATTTTTTATCTCCTCTCTCTGTTTTATTCTACCGTTCTCTTCTCTTTCTTAATTAAGGGGAGAGTATACTTTTGGTACATTGAAGCGTCTTGATTCCTCCACAAGTATGACAGAAAACAGCAGAACCAGAGGAACAAAAATGATAGTGGCCTGTTGCTTGGAATAGTTTGGAGGAATAATTTGCTCCGGATTTACCAACACTGTATTCATCCCCTTAATTAAATTACTGTTCCCTCCCTTTCATTGTAACGTCTACAATATTATGATGTATTTAATTGTATCAACAATATATGAGTTTTTCAAAAACACTAAGTCATTGTCAGAAATCTTCCCCTACAATAAAGTACAGACGTGGAACTTAAGGACAGTGTGTGTGTGTGTGTGTGTGTGTGTGTGTGTGTGTGTGTGTGTGTGTGTGTGTACGTGCATGGCAACATGAGGGTATTAACGTACATCTGTTTACATTGTTACAAAGTGGGAGTTCAGGAAATTATACACAACAGCAGCTGAAGCATTTAACTCTTCCTTATTTTTTGTGTACATTGGTGTGTGGAGGTGGTGAGGTTAACAAGCAGTATGGGAACTTATCTTGTTGTTGCTCTTCTTGGTTTGGTGATCACTGTGAAATATTCCTTCACTGTATTACCAGCCAGACTGCATTCCCACATCTAACTCCACCTACTGTCATTTTTTTTTCATTCCATTCCCTTTTTTTTTTTTTAAACCGACTGACAATTTTTGGTCTCTTACGCAAAAAATATCCTAAACAATCTACTAAGCAGTAGTCCTTATTCTGATATACAGTAGATTACAGCAAATTTTAGTGTTGCCGCATAAATGCTATTTGCTATTATGACTTACGTTGAACACTCGATCAATCTCATCACTCTCTCTTCACCGCAAAGCTGCATCACTCTTTACTATTGCTATTATTTTAGATATTACTCTTCTCAACTCTCAGTGAATGTTTCTCCCCCTCAAGAGAGAGAGAGAGAGAGAGAGAGAGAGAGAGAGAGAGAGAGAGAGAGGGGGGGGGGGGACTTGGAGGGAGAGTGAACGAAGTATAGTGCAGGTTCTAGTAAATCACCCTTAGCCTCGGCCACCTCGCCAGGGCTATGAATGAACCTCCTGCTCCCCCCTCGCCTTCTCCATCCCCCCAGGCTCTCTCACCCACTGTTGCTAATTTAGCATTTTTTACCTACAGCTGACGGTGCAAAATTCTGATAGCCTAGTGGTAAGCATTTTACGACAACCATAATTAAATATAGTGTGACCTTTTGACTTGTACACGAATTACTCCTTAGTTCTAATTCTGTGAAATGTATATATGTACTCACAAACGTAGAAAATAATAAAGTGTCAGTTTTGGAAAAACAGGTGAATTGGTAACTTTGCTTCCCCACCTGTTGCCGTTGTGGTGATGAAATGTGCCAAACAAAAGAGCAGCAATGGCACTCACTAGTCCCCGGATGGATGGCACTGGCACCCGGCACGTGTATCACTTGACACCGTAATTACAGCCAGTTAACGCTAACCCCGCACTTCCTCCCTCTCACATGAGATAGCACCCAAGCGCTAATCGTCTCTCTGTTCGTGGGACTGACTTGGTCTCGACTTCAGTTTCCTTTCGAGTGATTTTTCTTGATCACTTTAGCATTTAGCATCGTTATAATACCAAAATGTCATCTTCATCACACACACACACACACACACCACCTGGTATGTTTATGCAGTGGGAAGAAAGAAGACCATGTTAGGCCAGAAAGACCTTGTATGTATTGTACCACAGGAGAAAAAAAGAGATAGAGGAGTCAAAGTAAAGCACGAAGGAAATAAGTTATAACTAAGAGTATAGGTCTTAAGGAAGGACAGTTAAAGAATTGAGTGGCTCGGGTTCAAAGGTGTGCCCAAATCCTTTAAGTCCTAGCCACAATCACCCCATGCAATACCTCCTTACAGGACAAAAAACAATACTGTATTATACTGTTCATATTATTACCACAACCAATACCTTCCTTCGGTGACAATGAAAACAGTGAGTGTTAAACTGTCCTTGAGATAACGGCAGGCGGACGGTACAACTTAACAAATTTAACTCGGTAAATTTTGGTACTTAATGTTTTAGTGGTTTGAGACGGGTGTACACTTGATGCTGCTCGTCCTCCTTCATTACAGGCAACACGCTACAGAGAGAGAGAGAGAGAGAGAGAAAGAGAGAGAACAAAACAAATACAGTACTAGACAAATAAAACTAGAAGTAAAGTATATTATCTAGGAATATCATACAGGTCACAGGGTTTGAGTGCAGTAACCATTCTTGAACCCTTATGACTAGAATGAGAGGAAAGAACATTACCAATAGGCTACACCAAGCAAGTGAAAGGCTGTAAACATTCCTCCATTATTTTGAACTGTGAATTGGCTGCTGTTTCTTGCCAAGCTACTGAACAGGCTGACAGTCATATAACCCGAGCCAGTACTGTATTATAATTTTTTTGGTTTGGGTACATTACCAATAACCTGTGTAAGTGGTTCCTGCCCAATGTGTGGATGAATTTCGTGGCCATAACCCTCCTTTGTGAGTTATGGGTAATTCCGCAGTGGACAGCTTTTATGGGATTGAGAGCTGTGGTTGTTTTTAGAGCATTATATTATTGCATACTTTATTCTCAGGTTCACAAGATGAAGAGGAACACATTTTGCAAAAGTACATTTCTCATCAGAAAACTGAGCCTGAAATGTCTTGGAAGACCCCAATTAATTAAAGTATTGTATTGTCAAAGTTAAAAGAAAAGCAAATGTAGACCAAGAAATTAGGCAGCACTCGATTCCTCCAAAGTGCGTCAGAAAGCAAACTATCTGCCCTGAGTCCGTCTCTTTTTTGACACAGTTTGGGGATATCAGCAACCTCTAATTTACTGATACCTTATCCCTTTAGCTTTTGGATGATGATGGTTTTCATGCTAACTTTGTCTTCAAATCACTTGGAATTCATTCATTATATTTAACAAAAAGGTCATAGTGTAGGAATAACTTCAACTACTTTGAAAAGGTGTAACATTCATTGGAAAATACAGTAACATCATTGGCCATGGGAAAATGGTTACATTGGCAACTGTGGACATACTGGCTAGAGGCTACAATTCCCTCTCAACTGTGTCCATAAACATATTACTTTAGTAAGTGTATTGTAGTTTATTTTATGGTACAGTTTTAGAGGATCTACTGTTAGTCTCATAGTCCAGTGCGTTGTCTTTTCTCTGGTGGTGGCTTGGTGGTGGTGCGTTGGGGGGCTGGCTGGCTAACCCCTTCTACCTTCACCTCTGTTTTTATCTCCTGCTTGATCTCTGACTTGGTTTCTTGTTTTGTATCCTGGCATATTATTTTCTCTTGCTTTATCTCTTGCTTGATGTCCTCTGAGTAAGAAGGGAAATTTTTTAATAACTCCTGGTGGCAAAATTTGAATTAGCATATGAACACCCTGGCTTGTCTCACTCCTAGTCATTAATTTTGTTTTATTCATGGTGAATGCAGCAAGTGTTACACATATTACTCAACAGTAAAATAATTTTTGTATAGGGAAGTGACAACCCCATTCCCCACTACAGTATTTATTTTTATAAGGTGCCGTCAGCCTCATATCCCCTACGATACTGTAAGTAATGTACGCACATACTGCATAATTATATCATATTATATGGAAGGAAACCAGTTCATGAAGTTAAAAACTAATATTATGTCCAGTTAAATCCATGATAGGACACAGTCTTAGCATATACTGTACAGTTCCCTGTATTTTTATCTACCACTTTATTTTATATAGTACGGTACCATCAACAGTACCTCATTAATAATTGATCCACTAACATATACCAGTACCGGTAGATGTTATGTTGATGGCATTATGCACAGTACAGTATGCATATAAAACTGTGAAACATATGACTAACCTGGTTTGATGACCACTTCCTGCTGTTGCTGCTGTTGCTGTTGTTGTTGTTGTTGTGGCTGTTGTTGTTGCTGTGGTTGTTGTTGTGGCTGTTGTTGCTGTGGCTGTTGTTGTTGCTGAGTTGGTGGTTGTGGTGGTGGTTGATGAGGCTGTGGAGGGTTCTTGTAGGGGAATCTTGCCTGCAGGTCTTCTAGTAGTGAGCCAACTCGACGGTGCTGGAACACTGACGCTGGTTCCTCCCTCCGTCCCTGATTTGCCTGCTGCTCATACACACAAGGATCAGTCACATATACATGAAAAATACAAGCATATTAACACACACACATACACAAAGTGAGGCAAATTCATCTCCTAAATACACACACATATAACGTGCGACAGTACTGTATACTGTACATGATTTAATATACATGACAATATGATAATATGCATACATACACCAACTAAGGCTAGTTCCCCATCTGAGACACATCCTCTTGACTGGCCAGGTGTTCACTACTGCCCATGTATAGTACTGTAGACACTTTGCACACTATAGTACGGTACAAGTAATTACCTTTTCCTTCTCCTTCTTTTGTTGCTCTGTTTGTTCTTGCTGGTTGCGGAACTGCCACCAGTAGCCCTTGGAGGGGTGGTAGTGGGAGTAGGACTGCATCTCTGTGAAGGCACTAGTCAGGTTGCTGACTGCTGCAAGCTGTAAAACACCATGTTAAGTAGTAGTAATACAACAGTAGAGTTTAATACAATTCAGTGCAGTATTCTTTTTAACCCTCAATTATACTATACATCTTTCTCTAAAATTTCTAAATGATGCATTAAAATATGAATTGTAGTAATTATAGTAGTAGTAGTAGTAGTATTTCTAACCCCCAGCAACTACATCAACAGGGGTTCAAGATTAAAATGAAAAAATAAATAGTCACCAAATCCATATGTAAAAATTTTAAATAAGATGGCGGCCAAGATAAAGGCAGGATGTAATTTGTGATGCTTTATGTGTCAGTGGAGATGAAGAGATGAACGAAGACTGATAGAAGACAGGGCATTGTGTTGGTGGCTACACTGTAAGGGATTAAGGTGATATGGTGATAGCTTGACGATATGAACAATGATTAAACCACGTACCGCTCTGGAGTTTATGACAGAACCAAGATCAGGGGTCTGAAACACCTGACCACCAATGATGTGATAGTTGGCAAGTGGGTTGACCTGTGTGGGAGAGTATCGGTGCTGCTTCCTCACAATGTATAGGATGGGTTCTTGGGTATGTAGTAACACATACTCCACACCTTGCATGTGTCTGAAGGGAGAAATGAACACGTTAACAAAAGATTAGCTATACCTGGTGCCAGTGTAGACTTAGTTGGTGAAAAAGAACATATATTTTCATTTCAGGGAGATAGATAGGTGTATGATATACGCATAGTAGGTTGCCGAATTCCATAGAGTTTGGACTGGCTGGCATTAAAGCCTTACTGAGCTTAAGAGTGAAGAATTAACTACTGTACTGAACCTTTCTCTGAGGTATTTCTGTATTCCGTAGGTAGAAACAGGACTGAATATGGCCATCAGTACATTTTAACACTATTCTTTTTCAAACTCACTCTCATCACTTTCTCTTCCTGCCTCACTAACTCTTATGAAGCCCCCATTACTCCTAATTTGTGCACTCCCCTACTAATACTACTAATACTAATACTAATAATACTAATAATTATTATTATAATTGTAACACTAACAATAATAAAAATAATACAAATGCTTAGTTCATTCATAATCAAATCATGATACTGACGTGAGTTGGTCAACACGTGTGTTCTGCTGCATCTTGATGAATTCATTGTTGCAGTCACGGGAGTAGAATGGGTTGGAGCGTTCACCAAAGTAGTTCATAATGTTGGATGCATTGAGGTGCGGGACCCACATACTGTCATGCCACGAGATGTGTAGTGGGTTATCTGAAGTGAAGGTAATAATACAAGTAGTTATAATATTCTTTCATTAAAGGAATACTGTATATGATGATCATGATATATATACAGTACATATACAAGTTTAATATTAGAAAAGCTTAGTGTTACGTACACTACAAATAGTATTAGAATGTATTAAAATTAGGCAGCCCTGACCTGACCTAACCTAATCTGGACCTTGGCAGACTACCGGGACCTAAACTTAACAGACTACTAGGACCTACGGTAACCTTAATAGACTACCGGGACCTACGGTAACCTTAATAGACTACCGGGAGTTGCGCAAGGTAAGACTTATATTAAACATAGGGAAGTTTGACCATAAGAAAGTATATCACAGTGAAAATTCTATATCTTGCATATGTGTAATTCAGAAACCTAACCTACCCTACCACAACCCAACCAAAACCTAACCTAACCTAACCTACCACAACCCAACCAAAACCTAACCTACCCTACCACAACCCAACCAAAACCTAACCTGACCAGACCCAACCAAAACCTAACCTAACCTACCCTACCACAACCCAACCAAAACCTAACCTACCCTACCACAACCCAACCAAAACCTAACCTAACCTAACCTACCACAACCCAACCAAAACCTAACCTGACCAGACCCAACCCAACCAAAACCTAACCTAACCTAACCTACCACAACCCAACCAAAACCTAACCTGACCAGACCCAACCCAACCAAAACCATGGCCTTTATAATTACCACTAAGTTTCTCTGAACATAGTGTTACCTTTAGGTGGTTCAGCCATGGCAGGGTTTGGAGGACCCAGCTGACGTGGATATCCCGTAGCATTCATTTTGGGCCAAATTTAATTACTTTCTATTACTCCTGTTTCGTCCACCAGGTCCTGAATGCTCCTGGTGGATTACTCCTTCAGGTTATAGTTACTCCAGCTTATTATTCGTTACTTCTTCAGGTTATAATTACTTCTTCAGGTTATTATAGTTATTCCTTCAGGTTATTATAGTTACTCCAGGTAGCTCCTTTAAGAACTTTCGAGTGCTACTTGAGGTTAACGAAAGACGAATGTGAAGTCCCTATCTGGATCTGCCAAGAGGTAAACAACAACCTTAGTCTTTAGAGAACAACAACAACAACAAGTGTTCGCGTTACTAAACGAATATGGAGCGACTAGAATGTGAATGACCAAAATTTACCCACATCAACCCAAGTAATAGAGCTGAGTCAGATATGACCGAGGAGACCTGAAGTGGAAAGAAGAATTTGCTGGTAGTGAAGTCAACTGATGACAAACTAAAAGTTGCTGACAAGAATAAAGAAGTGGCTGAGGCTCTAGATGGTACGCAGATAGTCAACACAAGATTCATACAGAAGGGAGATATCGTAATGAATTTTGAAGATGAAAAGAAGAGGGACGAAGCAGCACAAAAACTTGGAGCTGTACCTGATGTATCAACCAAGAATGTACGAAAGCTAAAACCTAAAATAATGATCTGCAACGTCAACAGAGAGGAAGAAGCTGGGGACAAGATAATTGATAACTTGAGACAAGGGGTAACTGATGTCAAAGAGAAAATGGAGCTACTTTTTGACAAGCCTGCTACTGGTGGTACCAAGCATTACATTCTAACTAATTGAATAAGTAGGAATAATAGCACAATATACAATCTGTTGTGTAAGTAAGGAGTAATACGTACAGTGTAATTGTGTGCCTGTAAATATGTGTAAGATTGTCTCTGGTATATGGTGTATTATAACCAAGCAAAATTTAGTTAGTAAAGAGTAATATACTCTAGTGCACCAATATATATATCCCAAATATAAGGTTTTGTATGATGTGGTGTATCATGACTGAATAGAATGGTAATGTAGTTTGAGTAAAAATTAATATAGTGCAAATAGTCAGTAAAGAGTAATATAGTGTAGTAGGCCCTATACCTATAAATATGTCCTAAATATAAGGTTTTCTGTAGTAAGGTGTATTTTAACCAAACAAATAGTAATGTTGTTTGAGTAAAGAGTTAAATGTAAAGTTTTCGGTCGTGTTTGATAGTAATGTAGTGTAATGTAAAGAGTAATATAGTATAGTGTGATTGTAAATGTGCGCTAAATATAAAATAAAGAGTAATATAGTGTAGTGTACCTAAAAATATTTCCTGAATATAAGGTTTTCTGTGGTATGATCAAGGATTCTTTTACTGGGAGGATGATAGGCCACTCAATGTTATTTTGGTGTCACTTTGGCTGGCTGGGGCGGTGGCGCCTATAGCGGCCAAAAGGAATCAACACTCCAGCTTATAGTAGGCTATAGAATGAATAATTATATTTATTTTGTTTTAATAATATATATATATATATATATATTGTTTACCAGGAAGCCAACGAGTTAAGGCCAAAATAATACTGTATAACTATCACAATCAGTCAAATCTGTATTCTGTAGTTTGCTAATTATGTAAAAACTCGTGTTTCAGGATCTTTTGAAAAGAGGAAATTGATATGCCCTTATTCCACTTTACTTTGAGTTGATGGAACAGTTTATTGTTGAGCACACAGTAATGTAATCCTCATTTCAGTAAGAAAATCAACTTCAGCAAAACAAAAACTAAAAAAAACCTCCCTCCACTCCGGTGTAAGCAAAGGTTCCGAGTTGTTAGTGATTCCCGTTGGCCGGTAGATGGCTCTGGTGAACCTTTACGACTAAACCTATGTTAGGAGTGTGATATCCTTCTGTGAGTGGAGTACTATTATAGAATCCTTGTGTATTATGACTGAACCGGAAGCAGCCATCTTAGCACCACCACCAGCTGAGCCAACTGTGACCCTCCTCCTCCTCCTCCTACTCTCCCACCCTCGCCCACAAAATGAAACCCTAGTCATTATCAGCGTGTGGCGTGAATAATGGACTATAGCATGAAGGTGGCTAGAGTAAAGTGTAAAGCCCAGGTGAAGAGATAAATAGAGTATAATAACGACGTGCCGCCATTACCACCATCAACACTACCAGTACCAACACTTACGATAAATACTACAACAATTATGGGGCCTGTCAATCTATAAAATACCACCATCACTAACTTACTACATTAACATCATCATTATCATTTGTTTTTCTCCATGTGTTGTTGGGTTTATCACACAAGCTGACCTTACAACGAACACAAACAGCAACATTATTTACTAACTTCCTCCATCATCGTCTTTTTATCAATGTGTTTCTGGGATTATTACACTACAAGCTGACCCCCACAACAGACAGTAAGAAACGACAACCCCGCTCTTATTTATTATACTAACTAACCCCTTAATAATATACGGTAAAGTCAACCCCACTTATCATTTTATTAACACAAACTGACCCACCATCATAATTCATCTTTTCGTTTTTATATCAATGTATTGGTGGGTTTATTATTATACAAGCTGACCCCTACAACCACAAGCAGCCAAACCCCCCCACTACCACCACCACAACAACAACAACAACAACAACAAGCACCACAAGCAAAATGAAGAAGCTGTTTCAGAAGATAGATCAAGTCAACAAGGAACACCAGAGCCATCACCACGGCAGTTTTCTAGGGAAGGTGTTCGTAGTGGGACGTAATTCAGTCACCGTGGAAGAGGTCATCGCTGAAGGTTAGTACTACGGGTCGTATTGGTGAACCTCCGTGGTGCGTACGATGGTGTGGTATCAATACGACGGCTCTATTCGAGAACGTCCGTGGTGCGTACGACGGCTCTATTCGAGAATGTCCTTAATCTATGGAGTCATTGTACTGGTACTATGCCATCGTCAATAACACGGATGTTCTTGCATATGGCTCTACATTTAGTAACCATTATTAGCTTTTTCATTAATTAGCACATTTTTTCATGTTTCTCTGCTCTTTTCAATACCGTATACTGTATAATTAACTTAGCTATTTTCATCTCTTTCCTGTCTTTGTGTTTAGATCCACCTCTTTTCATTATATCATTAATTTAGTATTTTTTAATTAGTGGGATGTAATTCAATCACTGGAAGAGGTTATTACTATATTTCATGACCATACTTAGCTTTGTTGTTACAGTATTTAGCTTTTTTCATCTGTTTCCTTTCTTTGTGTTTAGGCTCGACTACTCTGTATTGTTGTATATTTTAGTTTTTTGTTTTATTTAGTTTTTTTTTAATCTGTTTCCCTGCTTCATATTAGGTCCACCTTCATTATATCATTAACCTTTTTTAATTAACTTCATTTGTTGTCCTTCGTGTGTGTCACATTTTTATCCTTTTAACTTTCCATCTGTTTCTCTTCTTCATGTTTAAGCCCACCTCTTTTCATTATATCATTAGCTTTTTTTATATTTAACTTTTCATCTATTTTCCTTCTTCATGTTTATTTCATTAACAAGTTCCATCCATATTCTTTTAACTTTTTATCTGTTTTCCTTCATGTTTAGACCCACTTCTCTCATTCCATAACCTTTTCCATCGTCCTATAGTGTCTTTTGGGTCTACAGTGGTCTTCCTTCCTTCATCCTCAGTCTGTCTAAAACTTGAACCTTCAATTTGTGCAATGAATATATTTTTTTTACACATAATTAAGTTTTGCAGACATGTCCCTTTTATATTCTTTAGTTATTTATATTGTAGGTTTTTCCTTTCATTGTTTAACCTAATTTTGATCATAAATAACTTGTTTTATAACTTGGGAGAGGTGGGGATATTATTGAGTTTTGGTGGGTGAGTACAAAAACAAATTAATTGGTCTATAATAAATGTCAAAATTCATAGATTATTATCAAAATAAAAGCTATTCATGAAACCATAAATTGATAAGAATATTTTGTAGGCATGATTTTCTATTACAGTATTATCAAATTTGGCCCATTTGTGTAAATACTGGTTATGTAGATTTTAAAAATACTATTGCTGCAAAGTGTAGCCAAATGAATACAGTTACTCTAAAAATATTTATATATCATAGCTAACTTCATAACAGTTCCTATTGATAAATATCAATACTAGCTATAATACCTTATTTGCTCATGTCTGTCACTTGGAGCATTTATATATTTTCATCTTCAGTGAGTCGGTTAATCATGGATTAGGCAAATTATATGGCATTCCCCTGAACTTTCTTTGTGTACCAGTTTATACTAGCTGTGTCCTCAGCCTGAATTAATACTGTTAGAGATAGTTTTATAACCAGTTGGATGTGTGGAACTTTTTCATTAGAACCCAGCACATGTCCAGTTCACCAACCTGCCACATGCATGTTAAAAAGGTCCAATGTTAAGGGAGTGTAGTATATTTCAATGTTGTTCGACATAGATATTATTATAGATAACAGTAATGTAATAAGACATACCGGTAGTTATTACACAATTGTAATGAGTAAAATACATTTTAAAAGAAATACATCAGTCTGGAGGTACTCGAGTTAATGAAACATTGCCTTAATATGTGATAGTTCTGTCCCAATATTCCACTGAAATTGCTACCCAAAATTTCATCTAATGTACCGTACAATTTGTTTGAGGAAATTATTGTCATATAAATTCCATGTGTGGGTATGTTATTATAGTGTAGAACAGTAATTTGATAAGTTGTAAGACCGTAGAGTACAGTACAGTATAATACATATGCATAAGTTATAATATACTATAAACATATAAAAAATAATGGTTGGTAGCTCACATGGTGATGTTTGATAGGAAAGTTCATTGGGAAGGGATTACAAAAATAATGGAATTTAATAGAGCAGTAATGGGGACTGAGTCCTTGTACAGAATGTGAATAGATAAAAAGCTCTATTGAGAAACCACACATTATCTAAGATTATCAGCTATGTGGAGGGTGGAAGATGAGAGATACCTGTAATATAAAACTGTACTTATCAAGTAGTACAAAGGGCCTACCAATAGCATCATTTGTTTCAGATTATAAGTCTACGGTATCTTCCAATCTGTTCTTGAGTGATTGGAAGTTCATGTGAATCATATACCTAAGTGAGCTAATCTGGCCCAAGAAAAGTAGATAAAAATGGAGGTTGAATGAAATAAGTTATCAAAGATTGGCCCATGTAGTATTAGCCTACTGTAGTAACACTTGAGGAGCTAAATGATTAGAGAGCAAGTACTATAGACTACAAGGTTTGTAGCACTTAGCCTTGACTTGTGGTGAGCCAGTTAACATAAACTTCAAAGGTTTCACTAAACTATATGGCAATAAAGTATGCAAAATTTAATAATGACTTTTGGAAGAGAGGTATTGTCTTGTATTATATTTATCTAAATCAGTACACATTCAGTGTACAGTATTAAAACTGCAGTTTGTTAAATGTTTAGACTACTATCCATACATACACACAACTACTGTAATAGTAGGGAATAGGGAAGCCATAGGAATGTACGGTAGGTTGTGTAAGATAGAACGAGAATGGATGGAAAGAAAATGTGGAGAGAGGAAGATGAATCTCGTTGGAAATAACATTTAAAAAGCCTTAGGTTCTGGACAGGTTTCTATTGTGCCACTGCAGTAGTAGTAGTAGTACCGTAGTAGTGAAGTGGCTTCAAGAAATAATCATGTTTTCTGTAGTCATACTCATACTATAAGTTGAATGTCCTTGAAAACTGGAAAAGCAGCACGAAGGGATGAAACTAATGTACAGTACTGCAGAAAATCAGGCTGAATGTAGGATTATGCAAACTAATAGTATCTGTAAAGGAAAAATAATTCTACCTTGTAGCTCTTGCAAGTACAGTAGTAGTCTTAGGAAGATACAGTATTTGTACAAGAGTTAGTCAAAGTTTTCATCTTAATTATTTATTGCTTATGCATATCTTTAGATTTTTACTTTGTTATTGCCTTCAGACTGACTTATGTGATTAAGCCAATTATGGTATGAATTAGGTTAAGTAAATAAGAAGTTATGTAACCAAGAACTAACACCCATATACACAAATACGAAAAAAGACCAGAGTATTCTTTGTGTGTGTAGGGATAACAAATATTATGATGGATCAGAATTGCAGTTCAAAGTACTGTACAGTACAGAACAATAATCTATGGTATAGGAAAATTCTAACTCATCCACCACAGAATGAGAAAGTGGAGGGATAAATTTATCACAGATACCAGAGGACTCTTGGGCCATGTGCACCCTTCAGAGATAAGACAGGAAGGGGCAGAGCATGATTAAGAGATTTTGCAGTTACTGTACATTTAGTCCTTTTTTTGTGTAACCAAGCATACAAGAGTACATGAAACAGGACTCACTAATAGTCTAGGAATTATACCTACTAGCTGGAACATGATAAGATTGTGTACTTATAAAAATTATGGTTACTGCACAGTTGCGGCACATAGTCTTGTATTACCCATATGATAAAGAAACATGTTGTCTTCACATCCCTCAGCACAGTTATTGTGAAGGGTTTGTTGGTGTCTTGAAATATGGCATGTCATAAATGTCTTTGGAGCTGATTGTGTTATTTATTAGAAAATTATATAAAGTTAATTGCATTGCTGAACCTTGAGTGCTGTGTTTTCCATGTGTTCTATTCCTTTGTTAACTTAAATATTTAGTACTATAATTTGAGTTGTACAACACTGAGGGCCTTTTGCATTATCTAATAAATAATTTCTTGTAATAGTTTGAGCTTATTTCAATTTCACTGGTTGACAGGAGGGTTTGCACTTGTGTTCCTGGTGAAGGGCAGCGGTGGGGCACGCTATGCCCTCAAGCGCCTATATGTCAACAACGAGCAAGATCTGGAAGTGGCGCGGAATGAGATCAACATTGCCGTGAGTCACTCAAGATGTTATTGTTCCTTTGCATGTGTGTGTGTGTGTTAGTTTGTTAACATTAATTAAAACCCTATACTGTTTTCATATGTGGGTATAGTACTGTACAGTATTGTGTATGGTTGTTTTTATATTGTTAGTAGATATTCATCAATGATATAAGTTTTACAAGTGTTCTTCTCGCAGATTTTTACTCTGCAGAAATGAACATTTTAGTGTCTATGAAACTTAATAATTTGTTCTTGATGATGATCATCTCCCCAGAGTTGAGCAATATTGTTGTCAAAAATTACTCTACACATAGATGTTGCAGTGTATGATCCACACACAAACCATGCCATACTTTGTGGGTGCCAGTTTTCATATAATGAATATTTAACAGAAGGTTTTTTTTCACACAGAAAATGCTCAGTGGTCCCAGGACGGTGGTGGGTTACGTGGATTCCTGCGTGACCCACACAGGTGGAGGGGTGTATGAAGTCCTCCTCCTCATGACTTACTGTAAGCGTCACCTCCTTCACCTCATGAATGACAGGTAAATATTGAATATCATGTGAGCACCTGTACATATTTTGTACCACCAAAACTTTAATCAGCCTAAAGCCTTGAATATGTGTTGAAATTCAACTATCACCTTAGAATCCTGTATCTTTTCATGCTCTCCAATAATTTTTTATTCATTTAGGATCAGCAGTGGGTTTACTGAAGCTGAAGTCCTGAAAATTTTCTGTGATGTTTGTGATGCAGTGTCTCGACTCCACCATGCCAACCCTCCAGTCATCCACCGCGACCTGAAGGTACTGTATTCTAGAAGCCGGTAGTTTTGAACTTTATATAAGGTGTCAGAGGAAAAACATGCAAATAAATCTTTTAAGTTTACAGTATAAGTAGTGTATTTTTATCATTAAGTTGTGTTTAAAGCATTATCTGTACTGGCCAGGTGGAAAACATCCTGATAAGCAGTGAGGGTAGCTATGTCCTTTGTGACTTTGGGTCTGCCACATCACGGGTGCTGTGTGGGCCAACGGATGGTGTATCACGGGTGGAGGAGGAGATTCAACGCTACACCACCCTGGCCTACCGTGCTCCTGAGATGATTGATCTCTACCTTGGACGACCCATCACCATCAAATCTGACATATGGGTGAGTTGAGTTCCCCATGTCTGATGTGGTTTTAGTATTACTGTATTTACTTTTATGCATACAAAAGTTGAATACCACACGAAGTTCAATACTTTGGTGAATTGGATTTCCCTTGTCTGATTAGGATTATGTGGTATAAATCAGAATGATCAAGTTGTGAGCTGTTTAATCTGAATCTCTTTTATCTCTTTGTTCATTGAAAATCAGAGTAATGAGATTAAGTTCCATATTTCTAGACACAATGCATAAATTTGGTCACAAGCCATGACACCTTGTCAATTACATGAGTTGATATTGGAACTGGCACAGTATGCCAAACGTTTTTATGGTGTTTGACGCAGAAGTAGGCATTTTCAGAATATAAAGAAAAAACTTTAGTACACTTTCATCCCAGTTTTCTCCAAACTTATTTAATCTTACATCTCTGGTCTGCAACCCCCACCTTTTGAAAACGGATATGGGGCATTGATGATGATGATGTGGCATGTTTTAAAGTGATATTTCTTATCCCTGCAGGCTCTTGGTTGTCTGCTCTACAAGCTTTGTTTCTTTACTCTACCCTTTGCTGAGAGCCCATTGGCAATTTCTTCAGGGAACTTCTCTATTCCAGACAACGCAAAATTTTCTAAGGATTTATTAGCCATAATACGTGAGTAATATATTTGTAAGCAAAATAGCAAACTTTTCCAAGGATCCATCAGCAGTCTTTTGCTTCCCTATTTGAAGATGTAGATGTTATTTGTTTTCCTTTGACAGAGGTCTTTCAGAAAAAATCATGTTAAAAATTTCTTTGAAATTTTACTTCACCAAATGGGCTGTATGAAAAAAAAAAAATGACTAGACAATGATGATTTATACATAAGTTTTTGGGAGCCATTGTACTGGTCATTGTTCTCTCAAAGCCTATGATTTTTCTTGAATATAAATGTTTGTCTCAGGTTGTGTTTTCTCCTCCACCTCCAGGGTACATGTTAGACCCAGACCCAGACACACGGCCAGACATCTACCAGGTGGCCAGTCTGGTGTTCAAATTGGCTGGTCGGGAGGCTACCGTCAGAAATATCAACGTGAGTTTTTACTTTCCTTTTATAAAATGTTCATTGCTAGTGGCTTCTCATATGTTAATTAAAATCAATAGGAGTTCATCATAAATTTAAAAAAGGTGGTTAGTAAACTAAAGGAAATAGATGTAGTTTTATTTTCAATGTTTTCTGTACCTGATTACTTGCTTAATTCAATTGTCAAAATGCAATAACAGTTATGGCACTTGGAAGGTATGTCTTTTTGGTAGGTGTAGTTACAAAAATTGGAGTGTACCAACATATTTAATTTTTTCAGACCTTCTTAGCCCCGTAGGGTGGTATTGCCTATAGTGATATGGGCAATACTTAAGGGTTTTGGCACCCCTTCGGCCCCAGCCACTTCCTTTGAGTTCTTCAACTGTTCCTCTTTTCTTTCTGTTTCCTTCCTGCTTGCTATTTCACATCTCTATCACCTTCTAGCACTATATGACCTCACTGTTGTGGGACATAATATCAAACAATCAATCAGACTGCTGAATGCTTTAGCCTTTGAAGTTTGTTAAACGAGGAAGGTTGATTAGTATGACTTAATAGCAAAATGTTTTAATCAGTTGCACTCTCATCTTTCTATTAGAACTGTACTGTGCCATCCCTGGAGCAATTGTGCCAGGTGTTGAGTGAACGTGAGCAACAGTCCTCGGTCAAACTTAGTCGTGTGAGTGCCGGGCCAGTGATTGAGAGTACTTCCGTGGCCCCCCGTCAGCGTCCCAAGGCGTCACAGCACCCAGCAGGACCCCTTCCCCTTGGTTTAACCCTCAATACACAAGGTTAACAAAAAAGTACTTCTCTTCCTGCCTTCATTTTTTTTAGTTAGTGATGCATTGGTTTATTCCTTTATACTGCTATAATTTTTTGTTAGGCTTATTTTTGATATATTGTACTGTTTCAACCAGTACTATACTCTATCCCATCCTAGCTTGCAATTGGAGCCTAGCTGTATTTTGAATGCTCATCACTGATAATAAGCGAGGCACAGAGAAAAAAAAAAGTGTACCTCCAAGAAATGCAATGTTTTGGTAAAGCAAAGGTAAGTGTGAACGGAGGTTACCTAGAGATATTGACCAATCAGCAATGAGCATTCAAAATACAGCTAGGCTCCAATTGCATGCTAGGATGGGATAGAGTATAGTTAGGTTCAACAATTTCATATTCATTTTGACTTAAAGGATTACCGGTAATAATTATAATATTTTATATGAAGAGTAATTATTAAGGTCTTTACATATAATTTACAGCTCTGAAAAGGAATATTGTGGTATCAAGTGAGAGTGGCAGCACTCAGCAAGCACAGCCTCAGCAGTTAGCACAGCAACAGCCGCAGCCACAGCCACAGCAACAGCAACCACAGCTGCCCCAACAACAGCCGCCACCACCACCACCACCACAGCAGGTCCCCCAACAAAGTCAACCACAGTCACAACCAGAGCTGAGTCCCACCACTGCTTTTCCTCCTGCTGCATTATTTGGCCCTGGAGCTTTTCCCTCATCACAGCAATCCTTCCCTCCTAGTCAGTTTGGGTCAGCACCAGCTGGGTCTGGTACAGCAGTTGCAGCTCCAGGGACATCAACTACGGTAGCAGCAGCAGCATCAGCGGGCGGCAGTCACCCCTCAGGCCTGGGTGCCCCTCCGGGTTCGGGCTCCCTTGAGGCCTTTTTTCCACCCTCAGGTAAAGCATCAGCCACAAGTCGTTCTAATATTTCCACAAATCCTTTCCTCTCCTCCATCCCCTCACCTACCACTGACACCTCCAGTTCTAACCTTCAGTCACTGCTTAACCCTCTAACCATGCATGCTTCTGGGAGTTCAGGGTGGAGGGAAATGGTCCAGGGTTCACTTCCTTCTGAGGAAGCATCTGCACCCACAGCTCAGGCTTCTTTTGAGGACTTGCTTAGCTTCAGTGAGGTTGACTCTAGTGCTGGGAATAGTGACACTGCTGCATCTAACTTGGAAGCTACAAAAACTCAAATTATGCAGATGTTTGGAACTGGTGGGTTGGTAGAAGATGAGGCAGTGGGAAGAGTGTGTGGCAGCCTGCCCCCTGACTGCCCACCACGAGGCCAGTCTTTGTCAGGGGTTGCACACGTCCCACAGACCCAGCTTACCACCTTACCAGGCAATTCCACTCAGAGTGATGATAACCTTGTGATAAATAACAATGGTTGTGGGATGGTGGTGGTGAAGGGACAGCAGTGTGAAATACAGAGCAGTCAGGTTAGGCCAAGTGTGCCATCTTCACATTGCCTCTCCTATACCACACCACACCCCCGCTTGCCCTCAACTGTATCTTTGGCCAATAATAATGGCTGTGTTTCCAGTACTAATAATGGGGATCTAATCCAGTTTTAGGGTGTTATATGCTAAATAAATAAATAATGTGACTTAACTCTTGTCTACCATAATCATATTTACCTCGGCATGTCTTAGTAATACTCAAGCTTTAATTCATAGTTATTTGCTCAAAAGAAGGCATTAATAGCTAATGCTATGTTCCATAATTAGTAAGTACTCTTTTTAAATGAAATGTGATAAAATGGCATATATATAGAAGAATATACAGTATACATATAATAGTATATACAATATATATATATATAGTTCATTAGATTGTGTTCACTATTTTCAAAGTGCGTATAGGAACGTTAACGTAAAAGCGAGCCATTTACTGTACGTTATACCTAAATAGTATATTAACGCTGGCCTGTCTCTTGTACTGATTGAGGTGTTAATGTTGGTGACACATTTCAGTATTAATGATCTTCCCAAGTTACCAATAAAAGAAGGGCCATATGTGACAGTGTTTTCTTTTACCTCTTCTCTTCTTGGTCAGCAATAGCTAGCTTACTCTTCAGCAAGTATTAACTGCCTTAAGCTTAGTGTTACAGCCAGGAGTATGGTTTGGCTGCATCACAGCTCACTCTACATCAAACTTCTTTCTCATCTTTAGTTTATAACATTTGGTTTTCAACTTTTCACTGGCCCTTCATTTATGGGTAATGGTGCCAAAATATACACAATATTCTCATAACTGTACAGTCTTCTGCAGTTCTTTATCTGAATATTGTTGAAGAAATCTTGACATACTGATCGGTTTCTTAATAGCTCACACCAACACAACGTTTATTTTTTTATTGCTATCGGTAATTCTAATCCAGCTGTACGTATCATGGTGAAAATAATGTACAGTAATGCAGAACTAAAGATTACTGTATATCATAGGGATATGTATTTTGTATGCATGCATAATACATATAAATCCAAAGAATTTCAATTGTACTTCTTGATTGGACAAAGAATCAGAAAGGAAATTGATAAATTCAACTTTTTTTATTATGAAGCAGCCGTACAAGATTACACAAATTTGGCAATTACTGTATTTTCACTCCATGTGGCTGCTGTTATTACTGTGATTTTAGCTGCTGAATAAGGAATATGCCTTCCTACTTTTCATAAATTTAAATACAGTGTTGCAAAACCCTATGAATTTGATGGCATGAGAAACGACAGTAATTTCTTTTGGGTACATTGTGCACTGGTGAAAATAATAAAAATTAGGTTTGTCACATACCTTAACACAAAACATTGTTAGTCCGCAGGTCATATACAAAGAATGTCATGGGCTGGGTGATGGTAATGATCTGTATGATGTCTCCAAAAACCCTTTAAGCCCTGTCCATTAGCAATGGATAAAGAAAAATATCCGTTGATTTATATTGATCATATAGAAAAATATTGGATTCATCCTGCTTGATACTGTACTTTTTAAATCACATACACATTGCATTTATATACTTAAGATACACTGTTACTTCTCTGTTTCAACTTTTGTCCATCTTTTCTAGTTGTTTTACTTTTCCTTAATTCATTTGTCTCTGGATCTTCTTCGCCACACATTACTCTGGGCCACGGTGAATGAATGAGTGTGTACCTTCCCCTGTAGTTCTGCATTGGCAATTACTGCAAGATAAATTTGACAGTGAGCACTAACTATTGAAACAAACCAAGTAAGATGGGAATTTCATAATAATTGTTGTGTCTACTAATTTTTCAACAACAAATTGCAGATGTTAAACTGAAGGGGATAGTACATGTGATTACTGCACTACACTGAAGTTTTCAGCACTGCAATAATTTTTTAAAGGGGTCTCTGATGTTGGCACCAAGTTGGAGCAACTAATTCTTATAAACTGTCATACAGAATAACCTCTATACTGAGAGAGTCTGTGTTGAGATCATTATTGCCTAGTGTAGTTTGAAGAATCGGTGGAATCCAAGTTATTTAAATCACAGGCCCCTTAACTCTATGCACTTGAATTGAAAGCACACTTATTGTATGCACACTAATAGATATAACTGCATGTACAGTTGACAGGATAAATCCACTTCAGACCCTTGTGTGTAATGTGAACCACTTTAGGTGGCTGGACATAGAGAAAGCAGCAAAGACTGAAACAGTGCAGTGAGAGAAAAGCCAAAGCAGTGGGATTTCTTACTCTGTTTATGGTTGTTCTTCCATTGCAAGAATGTTAGATGATGTTGCTGGCATGGAAACAGTTGAGTCCCTCAGTCTCTGTCAGGAAACAGCTGTCTCAGTTTAGGTGATTTGTTTTTGTGGTGCCTTCTAATTTTTCAACAAATATGCAATATGTAGTCTTGAGTGAGTCCATACAATATAAGGAATTTATCATAAATAATGGCTTGTCAGCATTTCATGAAATATTATCATACCATAGCAACCTCGTAATAAGCAAATGAGCATACAGTCAATATCTCCTGACAGCTTTGTAGCTATGCTTTTTCTATTTTTCACTGCTCCATTCACAGAATTAACTAGCTAGTCATACATAATGTCAATTTACATAATGTTGGAAGGGATTAAGTGAGGGATTAAGTGAGGTTTCATACTTAGTATCCGGTATTATATTGGAGATGGTAATCCTGTAGATGGTAAGCATGTATTGTCCTGGGTAATAGTTACTGGGTCAAGAAGAGAGTTGAGAATTTTCCACCAGGTTGCACCTCAAAGTTTCTGTATGTGCATAAGGGAATTTTTTGAGAAAATGTATGTATCCAACCCATTGCTAGAGATTCTACTGTACTTACTTGGTGAGCTGAATTCAGTCCTCTTATGTGAAAGAGCAGCTGATTATATGGTGGAAAGGTCCTTGTCTTAGGCCAGGTTGGCCCAGGATTTTAATTTCAAGTAAATCAGATGGGGAAGAAGAACTTTTTTGTAACTTTAGTATGGGTTACATACCGTAACAATATAGGGCCTAGTTTGGGTGGAATTCAGTTATTTTATTTAATATAAATTTTAATGTAGAGTATATGGTATTTAGAAGATTTGTATGTGTGTATCCATATTTGTGTATTTTGTATGTCTGAATATATTTATAGTGTATGTATATATCTTCAGTATACTGTATAAAGGATTTTTTTTATATATAAGTTGCGGATTTGGATGTTTTTGAAGTTGTTACTCACATTCTCATATATGAACTTCTTTTGAGAGGATTTAAGTACAGTATGTAATGGTTGATGAAGAGCTATGGCAATTTCAATTCTTATACAGCTTCCATGTACAAGATATTAATTTTGCATATTCCATGTCACTTGTACAATGATGGTTCAGATATCTTAACTATCTGTCCTTGTAAGTGAGTTTGTCCAGAGTCATCCATGTGTAAAAGGATGCCAGCCATTATAGAAGGTTGAATAATGATGTTCTTGAACTCTTGGGTAGCTAAGAGTGTTTTGGTGATAAGTCACAGCCTCTAATGATAGGCAAAGAAAAATATGCAACCAAGATGTTGTCAGTCATGGTTTAGGATTTAATCATCGTGGAAAATGGCCAGAACATGAGTGAAGGCATTATACAGAATGGTTGGTAGATACAAGTAAGTAACAAACTGAGAAACATTACATTCATTAAATGTGTAGGGACTTAATTTGACAATTGAAATAAATATATGCCAGAGAATTTAGTTGCGTTGAATTTTTTATAGTGCTATAAAATACAAGACATTGAGATAGATTTGTCCAGAATTGAACTGTTGGAGACTTGAATTCAGATTTAAAATTTAGTCCAATTATATTTTTGTGTAGTTTAAGTACAGTACCAAATTTATAAAAAAATAAATGCTGCTGCACCTAGTATTTAATCTTCGTAAGATTTTATAGCATATTATCTTACGATGTTATTTAACCCTGTACCTTGTCCCAGGTTATCCTGACCCATTTCGGGAAGGTGAAGGGGAGAGTGGTGGTGTTAGCCATCAGCCTATTAGCAGCAGTGCTGAGGGGCTGTTCCCACCCCATACCCCAGGTGGCAGCATTAGCAGTGGACCACAAAGTTTGTCACTGAGCCAGGGTTCAATAGGGGGAGTAGCTGGTCCGGGCAGCATGGGACTGGTGAAGTATGAGAGTGACACTACTAGCCTCAGTCACCATCAGCATCACCAGCATCTTCCAGCCCAGAACTCACCTACCCTCTCTTCACAACAACACCCACGCACACACCGTCGCAATGTCTCAGACACTTCAGCCTTCAATAAGTGAGTAATTATATTTTGGTATAGAGTACTGTACTATCATGGAATTATGAACAAGAAGCATATTATGGTCACTTTGGTCCTTTGTTATATTCCTTATTCAAATACATTTTGCATGAAAGGTTATTATTATCATGTATCCCCTAACTTTTCTAGCTTATAGCCTAGGTAGGGCATATTATGATCAGAAGTTGGATATGAGTCGTGTGTCCTATAGAACGTTTGCCAGTGAGACGACGCAGTTCCTGGCTCCCTTCGAAGCATCAGTTAGGTCCACGGAAAGAGAGACAGCAGCACCAGCAGCTATCACTGCACAGTCTGATGAGGGAACACAGGTGAGGAGGACTGTGTGTGTTTTCCTTGTTTTTTGTATTCAGTTTATCAGTTACCATTTGGAATAGGTAGTTTTCTTCCTGTTGTGCTAATCCTTTCCTGTTTGGATTATAATACTATTACTTCTTTGAGAAGGTAAATTGCTATCTATATATTTAAGAATGTGGTGACTCAACTGTTTCACAGATATGATGATTGACAAGACAGAAATGTATGGTGGTGATATATATCTAAAGAGGTATAAAACAAATTAAATTCATGGTTAACCATGTATTTTGTCCCCAAGGAAAGACTAAGCAGCATGAAGGTATACATTGTGTAATTTTTCACCCCAGGAAGGACTAGTCAGCTCAGATGCCAACATTGCCTCTGACGTGAGAGCCTGGAACCCTTTCAATGACATGACTCCCTTTAGCCAGATGTCTGAGGATCATATATTTGGTGCTGAATTTGACAAGATCAGAAGAGGTTCACAGAGCAGTAAGTGTGATCCGATCTGCTTATATATATATATAGTACAGAGTGTCCCAACCCAAAAATATGGAATCATAATGCTGTAGTTTCTAAAGACTAGAGGTTCCCAAACTCCTGTCTGTGAATTGGAATCATTCTTCAGGCTATTGGTTAATGGGCAGTGAAAATTCCCTTGAGTTTCAAAAAATTCTTAGCAGTTGATATTAGAATGGTAGTGTATATATCACATAACCTTCTTGATAGTATTCAGGGACCCTGTGATGTAGTCAGATAATTGGAGTTAATATGAGTCCTTCAAATATTGCCACGAAACACCACCTACTAGAGGAGGAGTGTGTTTTGTGGCATTGTCAGGCAGAATCACAAGCCTCCAAGTCTCATGCACGATCAAAGGGTCCTTAACATAAATTTATCACAACAAGGTGGTACCAGTTTGGTAGTTGAGACAGGAGAGAGAAAGTGAACTATTCTTGTATAGGCAGAGAATATACATATGATTCAATTAGCACAACATTTTTACAAGAATTCTCATAATGCACATTGGCAGATTTGTGCTTGCAGTTGTACTCGGGTTTAATAAGATCATCTGAAGTTAAGTTAAAATACAGGCACAAAAAAGCCAAGGTTGCCCAAAAGGCTAAGACATGTGTTTTAACTTTTTAGGTATATCGAATGTAAAGAGCCGGGAGAGTTTAGTGATGTCAACCGAGGACGATCCATTTGGAGCGGCACCATTTAATGCTCCAGGTGAGTTAATAATTGTTATTAGGGTATAATAATGTAGAACCCTTTATTCTATTTTAAATGTAAGAATATTATTAGAGGCTAAATTCAGTTTTATGGTTATTTATCACTATTTATATGCAGATTTGCTTTTTCAGCAAAATCAATACCTTAATGATTGACTGTATCACCACACTTTTATAATGATTCCCATAATTACTTTCACAAAGTAACTTAGTGAGTCGTATATGTAGTTGGTGAGTTGTATATGCAGACTACAATAGTTAAACTATTATACAGTAGTTGTAATATATCCATTATCTCTAAAGTTAAGAGGGGTGTCATAGTTACTGGGTCTTGAAAATCAATCTTTGTAAAATTGGCACAAGAGGGACTGTTGATTACATAAGGGATTTACCACATTGATTATTAAGTATCAAATTTAGATACAGTATAAGTAGTAAGGACCAACCTTAAGCTTAATACTACAGCTGTACTTACATTAGGTAACATCCAGTTTGTTGAAGATTAAACACTACAGACAAAATAACAGTGATCCTTTGCCATGCTGAGTGTTATAAAAATTTTGAGGTTTGCAATACTCAAGTATGCATGGATTAGGATTCAACCTATTAGCGGTATTTATTCTTAAATATTTTAATGCTACTTACTTACCATGCTAAGTACTATGCATTATATAGTATCCAAGTTGAAAGGTAAAGTTATTCATAGTAGGTATGGTACTAGATACAAAAGTGTCAGTCAGCTTAGGTGTAGCACCAAGTTAATTAATATCAATATAAGTTTGCACAACTGAATTATGTAGAAATGGGAATGTATAATGGTGGTATTTCTTAATATCAGTCATCACTGCTATAAAAAAGTAATTATAAGCAATGAAACTTTGATTTTAAAAATACTGAAATTGCAACTGGGCTGTCTTCTACATCACTGACTCTGACACTCCTCCCACCTCCCCCATCCCCCCCCAATCACCATCTCCATGTCTGCCTCACTTGGTTTATTTACATCGCGGACTCAAAACGACTCACGGGGCCCCTCCTGGTGTCCCCCTCCTCCCCCTCACCGTAAGCCGAAGTTCTCTGTCTGAAGTGGACATCACACGGGCACATTTTCCTCTGTCTGAAGTGTAATTAAGGCTTCCTCTGACCTCTAGTCAGTTTTCCAAGGTTTTAAAGATACCTACAAATCAGAATGTTACAAATTTAACCCGAGAATGGAGAGTGAAGGATAGAGAACAAAGGAAATTTGTGTTTGTGTGATAAACCCTTCTTCCAGTGTGGCCCTCTGCAAGGATAACATATTATTATCACCCTCAATGGGATTCTACAAGTGAAAGGAACAGCTGTATGGATAAACACAAGAGATGAATGCTCACTGCATCTGATTAGGGCAAAAAATGTGGCAGTATTTTGCCAGTGTTTATTCATAAGTACAGTTACCTTCATTAGTATGTATACCTGGTACAGTTGCTGGTGTCTCTAGGAAGATGTGTCCCCAGTATGTGTGTGTGTGTTTATCTCTATGTAAGTTTGCAATGTACAGTAACCCCATGAAGGGATAGTACCCAGAAGTTTTCAGTCAGCCATAATATAAATACTGTACAATATACTGGTAATTTATGTGCATCAGATAGTCCAGAGTGACTGAAGAAATTTGCATACCTGAGATTTACCTATTGGTTAATTGAAAAAATTAGAACTGCTTAGTGTTAAAAATAGACACAAAAGTCATCAGCTAGATGGATAATGTAAGAAAAAATTAAAATTACATTTTTTTTAAAGTGGATAGTTTCTTGTAATTAAGTTGGGGGCTACTGACTTTTCTAGACTGTGCTAGGAAACAGGTTCTTTTAGTATACAAATTGGGGATCTGTGTTAGTGCATAGTTTGGAGGAATCAAAAGGCCCTCCAGTTTGACTCAAGAGAATATCCCCTTAAAGAGTATCAATTCCATACATTGCCAGCTTTACTTGAATAGTTATAGTCTCATCAGTACTATTATGTTTAAACAATTTACCATGTAAGCATCTACTGTACTTGTTTCACCTCTACTTAGAAATGCCCACCACTGTACCAGTTAGATGTGAAGGTAGTAATGCAGTATTACCCAACAGTTTCTTAATTCTCATAGTCGGCTACATTGATTTCTCTCTGTTTTCCCATCTATGTATCTATCTTTATCTATTTACTGAACCTTCCAGAGCTATAATGCTATCTTAATTTACCTGCTTATCTATTTGTCCATCCATCTTTCTTTATCTATCTATTGAACCTTTCCAGTCAGCTGCTGTACTTCAACATTGTCTTCTTTATTGCCTTGAAGGAATTTTTGTGCTAGACTGTACAGAGCAATCCTTTTATTTGTAGTCCCATGGTGCTCTGAGCATGACTCCTTGATGCGAACTGCTGCCGCTGACTTTTTACACCCACCACCCCATTTATCTGGTAGTGAAACATACTGTAGGAATGACTGGCCTGAGTACTGATACATTTAAATGGGTGTCACACGAGCACATTTTCCCCCGTCCTCTGGTCGGACTTGTGGTTTCATCCGTTCTTCAGCTTGTTCTCGGGGGATTAGAGGACACCCACAAATCTGAACTGAGCAAGTCTGGCCCAGGAATGGAAGATGAAGGATGGAGGATGAAGGAAATAGGTGCTTACGTGATGGACTCTATATATTATTAGATGCATAGATCCCCATACTCCTCACCACTAACATAGCTCCTCACTCCCTTAACACATACCTTCCTTGGTATTGGTAGTGATCATTCTGTGTTATGTAATCTCTATGCAGTAGTAGTGTGTTTTTTGCACAGCCACTCACCAATTCCTTAAGGGAGCTGAGAATTTGTTGTCAAAGTGAAGGTTACTGGCTTCCAAACTTTGCCACAAAACACCCCTTATGTATAAACTCTGATTTATGTTACTGTTATGAGGAATCAGTAGCCACCAGTTTGTTGACAGTATCTTAGCCTCCTTAACCAAAAGTATAGTCTGTTTTGTTTTGTTTTTGACGGTAAATGATTACAGCCAGTATCATAGAGGCAAATATGCAAAACTGGTGTATGTGGCAAGCTTTAGGCAAGTGTGGTTAGCCTTTACACTACTGACAGTAGAACTTTATTGTCAATTTGAAGAAATAACAGACTATAGTTGAAATGTAGTTGCTTTTTAAGCTTGATTACCTCTTAATATGTGCCTTGATTATAGATTTATATTTTAATTAATGTACAGTACAGTAGATTAACATTCAGTGCATAAGTTCTGTCTCTCCTTTAGCCCCTGTGGAACTCTTAAATTTATGCAGATAAAGTAAATTTGAGGGAAGAGCATTTGTACTGCTGTGCTCATATATAGACAATAATAGTACAACATTTTCCCCCTCAAATTTAATCTTTAGTACTATCGCTCAAAAAGTATCCGTATGTTTTTTGTGTAGATATATGACTCAAGACAATGTGAGATGCACTGTTTGTTTCCACATCCATTGAACCCTCCATAAGGATACTTTTAGGAGTGATTGTACATAATTATGAATGGCTAAAGGGCTAAAGGACAGACAGAACTTTGTCCCTGTACTTGTATTTTACATCTCTGATTAAAATATAACTAGAATAAGGTTTATAATTTTATTAGAGGGATAAGTGAATTCAAATCTTCAGGTACGAATTGCTTTTATCTTCACATTGATTTAATTGTTTTAATTTGTTACTATATCCAATGTTTACTGGGATGTTGTGGGGAGTTTGATAATGTTACTAAATTTTCACAGAATTAGATCATTGTTGTGTTTTGATGCTTGACTGGGGAATGAAAGGTCCACCTAAATTATATCGTCAGGTGATTTGCTGGTGTTAGATACAAGACATTGAATATTTTCCTCGTTTCACTTCTTGGTAAATTGAGATTCCCACCATGCTTTTGTCCAGTATTTCTGACTTTCTTTCATACAATAATATTCCTGTCTTCATTCACCTGTTTTCCTTTTATACTTAAGTTACTTGGTATGTTAAGCTGGGGTTCAATTTTGATTATCATTATTATACAGCTATGATATTAAGTCTTATGTTGGGTATCTCGAGAAGGCTTTAATATAAAACTTCGTAAAGATGCATTCATTATTTTGGTTTTATTTTGCATCATATATTTGGGTTATTGTATACATTATGGTAGCAGTTAGGAATCATGCCCTAAACGCGTTATACAATGATCTTAAGAAGTGCTGATTTTATTTATAAGAGTCAATTATTTAGGGGATTTAAGAGTCAAGGTATTGCAGTTGGTATATAATGGACTTTACTACTGACAGTCATATTATCTATGCTCACACAGGTTCCCGACGACTAAAACACTTGTCTAAAGGTGGAAGCTGTGACATGCAAGTGAATAGCAGTGAGGAAACTGCCCTTGTCTCACCACCCGAGCTCTGCACCACCACCACCACTACCACTACCACCACCACCACCACCACCACCAGCGGAGGTAACCAACCCTAATGCTCTTGCTCTAGGAACCTGTAGTGGGAGCTTGGTTGAGTGATAGTGCTAGGTTTGTTTACATTTGTAGAGGTGATACACATGCTTTTGCTCTAACTTTTTTCTGTTAAGTACAATATTGTCCTTTTTCTCTTTCCTGTCATATTTTACTTTTTAAAGTTCTGATTTGAATATCTGAGTCAGTTTCACACCTTCCACTGACTTGCAATGCTGCCTCACATCCAGGGGTTGAAAGTTGACACTCTCCAGATTCAAAGAAGAAAAGAATGGTAACACGTCAAGAATGAAGGCAGTTGTACATTATTATTTATGTTATTATTGATGGCTGTTTTTAGTTGCAGCAGTAGCAGCTAACCCAACAGACAAGCTGCACTGAGTTTGTCTTCTTATGTTATGCAGTACACTCAGTCTTCAGCTTCAATGCCCCTTTAAAACTTGGTCCTATTTTTATATCTTTGTAACAGTCAATGCCCACTTCTGATATTTTTACCTTGCATCTGATTGGCTGTTACATAAATTCCAACCCCTGGATGAAAAGCTTCAGCCAATCACAGTTAACTTTCACAATATTGGCTTTGGACATTTACTATCGGGTTCAGTAAAAGACTACAGTAAAGTTGTTTGTCATGAGGCCATCTACCTTTCAATTACTTAAAGACTAAAGACAGTATTTTGTCGTCCTGCTTGTTAAAGGGGTACTGAAACTTTGTACCATTACAATGAATTAGCTGCAGGCTGGAGAATTAAATTTTGCAATGGGTTAGATTTTCTGGTAATGTGAAAATCAGTGGATGCATTAAGTATACTTGAAAGAATTGACTTTCCCTCACATCAAGTACTGGGCATGCATTTTTTACATTGGTACAGTAATTATGTCTTATCACAAATCTGGATAGCCTTAACCAGCTTGGTCTACTTAAAATTTAGTGTGATAATTTGGTATGCGAAACTTGTTCCGCCTTAAGATGCTTGTGAAATTGCTGGTGTGGGAAGGCTATTGGTTCTTCCAAGCTATGCTTAGAAATATTTTAATTAGTGTGGTCTACTTTGCAGTATAATTTGGAGGAATATTAGCCTTCACTTTGTCAACAAATTCATAACCCCCTTAGCTAGACATCTCGGATATTACTTAATTAAGAGTGTGTGTACAGTCAAGAACATTGGTCTTCCCATTTGCCCCTCACTATTGATTGGGCAGTTGTAAGGTGAAAAATATGTATGTACATTTGTGTTCACAAATAGACATCATACTGGTATTGATACCCATTGCCCTATTTAAAGACTTGATTATAAATCTATGAATGGGTGGACATGATTAATGACAATATTTCAAATGTGTAGTAAAGCAAAGTTGAAACAAATACTGTATAAAAATATCTATTTGTTAGTTGGGGAAAAAGAAAATATAACTGTGGGTCTGGACTATGCAACTCTTATACAGTATGCAGAAATTTTAAAAGACAAGCCAATCTGAGGATTATAGTTGCCTTCTCTTTTAATGCCATGATTTTACAAAATAGTAAATGATATGGGGAATTCAATCAACTGCAAACACATCTTCAGTAAATGCTTACAAATATGTGCATCCATTATAGCATTTGAAAATGGGTATAAAAATAATGTTAGGATATATATATATAAATTTGTGTAGTGTTAATTTATTGAACGAATAATTCATGCTAAACATTATGTGCAAAGCATGTTAATAATAATACTGTATTTGAAGTACTGATAATTATATTGTATGAGTATCTTTAAAAGCTAAATCAACTCTCAAAGTAATGATTAAGAATTGTATTATTGTTCAGAGAAAGTAGTGAGTGAAATATTTTTACGTTCTTGTTGGTAACTCAAATTTACAGAGATAATGTAGCAGTGTGTTAAAGGGGGCTTTCATTGGTCATTGAATTGGAGGCTGCTTATTCCTCCATTTTGTGTTGAGAAGTAAGATACCCTGCATTATTGGGTTTGATTTTCTGTGGCTTAGCCAGGAGGAATCAGTAGCCTCTAATATGCTGACATGTTAATCTTCTTGCTAAAGCTTACACACCAGTCATAAGAAACAGTATTGATAACTACTACTTTATTTCTGTTTTTCTGTTATAAACCACTACTTCAATATTGCAGTACCTGTATAGAGACCGGTTGATGAATGGGTCAGATATATAATTGATGAATTGGAAGGTACTGTACTGATACCTTCAAGCTATGACATACAGCAGTACCTACACTTAAGGGACTGATTTGTGATATAGTTTGTAGGAATTGATAACCTTTATTTCATCAACACCATCACAAGCTGCTTAGATACATGAGTTTATAACTAAATGTTAATCAGAAATGGGTGTGTATTAGAACTAGGCTAATCCTTTTGCAGACAATATTGTGAGATCAGGGACCCTATTAAAGAAAAGTCATGTGCATGGCAAATGAATGACTGATACAATATTGGTTCCTTAGACATGTAATGGATTCATTGTACCAATCATTGTTAGTGCTTCTGCCAAGACTTTTTTTTTTTTTGGCTCTGGGACAAAGTTGAGCTGCAGTGTTAAAATTATGGGATAGACCTGTAGAGTAAAGGTATGCAGTTTTCTGTACTGTAATATCTGGTATTGTGTGGATATGTGAAAGGTTTTGCTGGAAGCAAATTGTTGTCATTTTGTTAAAGGGAATAAGATATCTGGGGACTGGATGCTTCCAGTCCTCCCAAACTATGCCAGGAAGCATTATATCTCATTATATATGTGGTCTGTTTTGTGGCACAGTTTTGATGGATAGGACGCTTCCAAGTCACCAACAGTACTGTTTCTTGCTCCCTCAAAGGGCCTGATGGCAGTACAGAGCAGTTAGCATGTCTTCCAAAACTGTAGCATAATGCTTAAGAAAAGACAACAAAATTTAGATTGTTCTTATATAAGTATTCTTAATATAGTCACCTCTTACATATCCATGAAGCTTCTTAAAGTATGTAGAATAGTGATATATGATCACATTTTTTTTCTAACTTTTATGGTAGATTCTATGTCTTATGTGCTTACCTGGGTAAGTTTTTTTTTTTATCTTTCTTTCTTTCTTTTCTGGCACAGTTAGGAGAATTCAGCATTTCCAGAAGGGTACAGATGCAGTAGTTGCATCTGCTGCCACTAGAATTCAGTTTAATGGGAGAATTATCATTACCTTCAGAAACAAGAGTTTTTGGAATGGTACATATCTTTGCTTTGTTGAGGTTGAGGGAGTGAAATACCCCTGCCGTCATTTCTACTTCATCTATCATTTAGATTTCCTCCATTTTCTGCTACAGACTTAAGTGTGACCTTTTCCTGGGCTGATGAATTCAACTGGAGCTTTGGGTCGGGTCAGACATAGAGGATTTCTGGGTAACAAAAAGAATAACAGGGTGCTTATACAATGTATTACAGCAAATAGTTCACTGTTGCTCACTCTTCTATAGCTGGTAAATGCCAACAACCAATATTCATTACCTAGCTTCTGATTTGCTTGATACATCAAGCATAATCTCTATATGGTTTTTCTTCAAAAAATCACTTGGGCATTTGCCTGGTAGCTACAGATTAACAGAATATGAATGGTTAGATGATACAGCAGTTATCAGTGTGTACAGTATTATCATAGATGTCCCTTGTCTTCTAAGTCAACATAGCATGGCAGTAAGGTCCTGTATGTATGCATGTAAATGCATGTTTTTTATGTATATACTGGTAAGTGCATGGGTATGTTCATCATGCTCAATAAAGGGACATATTATTTTTTCTCACCAGATTTCTTCATTTTCTGTCTTTGAAGTCAAACTTGACGAGGACAATCCGTGTAGCTTTTGGTCAAAGTTATAATCAGTCAGTGGGTCAGAATTATGTTTGGTCAAAGATTTCTCCCTCCAAGAGCACATGAACTTTGGGAACTACTGTATATTCATTACATATATAGGTACAGGTACATCAGTTTGTGTGGGGTATGGTTTTGTCATTGAGTTAGTGGCTGCTATTTCCTCTGAACTCCCATAAAACAAGTGACATAGGATCTGCTCTGCCAAAACTGTGTGCTTTAGGAACAGTATGTAAAAATAAGTAGCCTCCAATATCTAGACAATATTATAGGACCCATAAATTCTGTACCTATATAGGGCTGCACTCTGGGATAATGAGAAGCCAGTAAAACACATCAATATGATGGATTTGATTGTGTGCAACTTAGAATTAATTTTATTCAATACTGTTGTGTTTTTTCAGTTTATTGTTTATATTTAGGGGAAACCCACTGACAGAGCTGGGAATTTAACACCCACTGGATGAGCATTACCCATCCAGCAGTGAGGGATAATGAATTAAGGCTCTGGAAAATGCTTAGCAAATTCAGAGGTTAGGTCTGGCTGGGAGTACTATTGCATGTCATTCTGTTGACCTGGCTTTGGGTCCCTAGTGGACTGGAGTAACTTACTCAGTGTTCAGCCAGAGTGAGTTAGAGTCCCAACTGTATCAGTGGTGTTGCACTTCATAACACTTTTATATGTAGTTCCAGGTCTATATACCAGTCCAATTTGTGGTTGTTTCATTCTATGTGTCAGTTTTAATTTATCATCCATTCACCTTAACTTGAACAAATAGAGTAGCAGTAGGTTTTAGTATGTTAAGAATATATACAGTGGAATTGACCAAGTGAGCACATAAAGTTAACACTATTTGAGCAGGAGCCTTTATTGACAACATTATTAACCTATTGCTGGAGAAATCATTTATCATTAAAGGATTCTCCTCAAAGGGTGTTTATTTTATGTATTTTGTAGTATTATTTGAGGACCTGCCGTACGGTATGCAAACTGAAGGATACCAATTCCTTCAAGCTGCCACAAACAATACTGTACATATACTGAGGGAATGTGTTTTGTGGACATAGTTTTGGAGAAGTCATTAGTCTCCAGTTTGCTGATGGTATTGCAGCTCCCTAAGTAGTCTAAGCTCCTTATGGAGAATTAGGGTTGTGTGTTTGATGATTCAAGATTCTCAGCATGAATGTCAGACAAGCATCAGTCTTATTAAGGGGTGAGGTATTATTGGGGAATTAACAACTACTGATTCCTCTGGACTGCACTTCAAAGCAGACTACCCTTACTGATATAGATTGTTTCTTGTCACAGTTTGAAGGAGTCTGCAACATTTAGATTATGAACAAAATTACAATCCCCATAAAGTAGACTCCCCAAACAGGGAGGTAATATATTATCATCAATAGGAGGCGATTTATTCCTCTAAACTAAATAACAAATCAGCACCTACAATGATTCCCATTCCCCATTCTAGTTTTTGCTCCAGAATACTCCTTGAGTGATGAATAGATACCATAATGAATACTGTATGTAGATTATGCATGTATGTATAGTCGAGAATTTTCATAATTTTCTAAGCATGCCTTAGAAAGATAAAGAGGCTATTAAGCAAGTATTAATCACTTCATAATCTTCACTCAACAGTAGCATATCACACACTATAAAAAAGACAGTTGTAATAATATTGAAGTAAAATGATAGGTAAGATTAAACATAACCACAGAAGGCTTTGTTGGAGTACAGACACCCACTCACCCTATATTTTCTTCCTATGTTCCTCATGAGATTATGTTTGTGGCTTCACTTTTGAGTCCTTGGAATCCATGTTCGTGACTTTCATTTCAGATTTTGTGAAGCCATGTTTGTACCTTTGATTTGAAATATCCAGATGATCATTGATTCATTATAAACTGTATCATTACATGTACTGCATTCCTGTCTCACAAAACAACTCTTAAGGAATCCAAAAATATACAGTATCTCTAGAGTATTTTGTAAGAGTTAACACTGCCTGTACAACATCCAGTGCAATCTTCTGTTTTCATTTTGCAGTACAGTATTAAGGGCCATACAAAGGAAGAGTCTTGGATTAGGCAGCATTGAGATTTGTTGGACAGTACAGTAGGTTGGAATATATCGCAGTGCTTCCTTCTGTTTGGAAATGTTCTCCAGTATTGGTCACGGGATAATCTCGAAAATCACGTAATTTGATGATTTTTAAAAATCACTTAATTTTATGATTACGGTAATTATTAAACAGTTGATTATCGAAAATCACTTAATTTGGTAATTCTCGAAAATCAGCAAATTTGCTAATATTCAAATACTGTATAACTAAATTTGCTGATTTTAGAAAATTACTTAAATCGATGATTTTTTTAAATTAGATGTCAGTGATACTTTAAGGGTTACTGCATGATATCACAATATGCATGTTACTAACCATATTAACAGATGTAATGTTACCACTCTTGTTGTGATTTGGTTTACTTTTATACTTATCCCTCTCTTCTGCTGCCTTGTAATGATTTTAGGTTAACACATACAGTACATTAATGGCTATATAAAGTTTCTCTAGTTTCATTGATAAGGTAGGAGTAGGAGTAGTAACCATGTCATTATGGGTTTGTGATATAGTTGGCAAATTGGAGTATATTGATTCCATCACACTGTTTCATATAACAGCACCTGTATTGATGGATCTGCTTTATGACATGGTTTGGGGGCAACCTCTAATTTACTGACATCACTGGTTCTTCTAACCCTCTATTGCACAAAGACACTCTTGTCATAGGTTCACTGTTTATAAAAATGGGCTCTTAATGGCATAAGTATGAACTGGAAGTAAACTTTTGAAATTTCTGTCTAGCCATGTGAACAGCTCTGAAATAATTTGAGTATTGCTAAGCGTTCACCTTGTGACTGAATAACCAGCCAGATTTATTTATTCAAAGGTTGACGTACATTGAGTTATTGTGATTTCCTCCTAAATTTAAAAGGTAATCCATAATTTTGAATATGTTTGAGATCCAGTAGTGAAAAGCCTTCTGCAGTTTTTTGTGTTGATATATTGTTCTTGACTTGTGTTTTGGCATTTATTTGTGTTCAAGGGAACTTCTCATCACATTGCTGTAATGTTGTACCAAGATGTGTTTGATGTGTTAACAGTTTGGCTCAGTGTTGACTGTTGACTTAAAAATTTACATAAAACAAGGGACACTTACAAGTTTATGTGATTATGATCTCTTCCCTGAATATGATTTGACTCGACAGATAAGTTGACAATTTGAACATTTCTAAAGTTTAGGCATGGGATGAAAAAATGGCTCCAAGGCGACTCATTTCAATGTCTGTCTGTCTATTATTATTATTTCCACCCAAAGTATATTTTGAGTGCTAAATATTCAGAAGCAAGTGTAAGGGAAAGTTTTCATTAAGGTAAGCTCTGTTGATCTTAGATGACTACTGTGCATAGTCAGTGTTTGGTCATTCCCTTTTTTAAATATATAACATTATTATATATAACTTAAATACTTAGTACTAGTATAGCAATCATTTAAGATATACTCATTTATGCCTGTACAGAATCGTACTCCCTTTTCTGTTGCAAAAACAAAAGAATAGTAGAGCTGTGAATTATACTTGAATTGTTTTGCAAAGTACAGATATATGAAAATATAGTACTGTATACAGTATATCTTAAATATATTTTATAACAGAGTTACTTTGTACAAGGTCCTCAAACTACTGTAACTGTTAGGCTAAGTGTGTGTCGTACATGTGTGTAAATGAGGCTAGAGTGTGAGGTAGGTAGTGTGGTACAACACTGGAACAGCCCTTGTTGAGAGACTTGTGTTTGTCTCACCCTCACTCACTCTTGTTGTCGTCATCATCTTGTGCAGACGGACAGCATGCACGCCCTCATGTCTTTATCCACCCTACCCTACAGTACATTAATTTTATATACACATTAATAAATTACAGTATAATTGATATATATATATATAAATATATATATAGATATACAGTATATAAATATTAAATTACACTTTATTTTCTGGTTGTACAATGGAAAATCTTGTTCTCTCGTAACTCCTAAGTCTTCACTTGTTATAGGATTCTCCCAACAACAGGAAGTCTGGCCTGATGTTCAGTCTTGCCACTTCCTTTCAGATTCACACTGTTCAGAAACAAGCAATGAATCAGTGGAGTTTAGGCAATAAAAGATGAAATGAATTGCACGGCTCAGACTTTCATTACTTATCCTTCAAACCAGGGCTGTTCCAGAGATGTGCCACAGATTTTCTTTAGTTCATTATATTTGGTTACTCTAAGGATTTACTACTTTCTAATATTAGATGTAGACTGAGCCAGTATTTTTGATGGCTTCTGTATCTGGCAGATTAGTAAATAATGCATGTAGAGTTTCTCTTTTTGCGTTAAACTTCTTTCTTCGGTATTATATTTTATTCTTTCATGGTCTCTGTAACAGCCTAAACTAACCGCTAAGCTCAGTAGTTAATATCTTGAAGTAGTTGCTATGGTGCTGGGTAATGAGAGTTTAGTGAACTAATATAATATTATAGAAACATGAGAGCTTTGCTTAAAGCTATTAAACTTGTATTAAAGTATTAAACTTGTAATACATGTACACACACAAACATAGGTACAGAATGTTTGTGTTTTCCTTGTTTTATCATATTTAACAAAACACTAATGAGAACAGAAATTGCAGGAAAGAGTATGTATTGTAGGTACAGTCAGCTACAATAGTTAATATGTCAAGCCCTGTAGAGGCCGTACCTCTCACAAATGCACACACTTGTGCACACACCCACACATTTAATATAATTTTGTTTTTTTTATATTGGACTACTATACAGTTATTGTATTGGGGGAGGGGTTGTTTGGTCATAATATGAATGTGTGTTCAAACCCAATACAGGACTATTTTCAGTAGCTGTGTAATAACAGTAAAAAATGATAAGAATACAATATAGCAATGCAGTTTTGCAAATGTTCCTATATGTATCTCTGGGTATACTTAGGCCATTTACCCAGGTTAAGTGAACCAGGGCAGTGTTCTTTTTACCATATTAATACCAAATGCCCTGTATTGTATTGTTTAACTCACTTTGTCTCGTCTCCTTTTGGAGTCACATCAAGAGTGCGGCAATGGCAAAGGTATCACCAATTTTCCTTGTTCAAACACTCCTCGTAAGATTGAGTTCTTCCCTCCCATTGGTTTTTCTTTCCCTCCTGTGCTCTTCCACTCAAGTCATCCATTTGATTGCTTAATTCCCTCTCTCTACATCCATAAATCACTGTATCAAGTAACATTTGTAATCTTTTCTTCCTGTATTGTGGGAATAGAACTAGTAGATAGTTGTGATTAATAACGATCACTTTGTTTTTAACACAGAGGGAAAGCAGGTATGCTAGTTATATTTCAGGTGTGATAGGCAATGTTTACCTTAGATGATAACAGTATAGATTGGATACCTTAATATGATGATCGTGGGAGTCACAGAGCCTGACTGTAGTGAGAGATAAGATAGCATCTGACACGTACATAGGGCAGGTCCCACGCAGCATGCAGGTCTGTGTTGGTTATGTCACTTGAAGGAGAAGTGACTTGGAGACTACCTTCCTCAAACTGGTATTTAGGTATGTAGGAGACCAATGCAGGAAAGTGGTGTAATCGGGAGATAAGAACAGGATGGCTTGTAGTCTGTTTGTACTTGGTCATTCAGTTTGAGATTGGGTATATAAAAGTACAGTACAGTTAAAAAATAGAACAAAAAAAAATTAACCTTCCAGAAATGATATCAAGGGGATGTGAAATATTTCCTGAATTTCTTTCAGTTGTAACTGCTTTACCCAGATGTCATATTGAGTAGGTTCTTTTGTGATGATGAACATTAAGTTGGTTATATTTGTTAAGCTTTGGAATAGTTCCAATAATTACAAATTAATAGACAAAGGTAAGTGTTCATTGTTGACGTTTGTAAACCCTTCTTACAGGGCAGTCAGTGATATTCTTTGTCAATCTTCTCACAGAATCCTTATGTTATTCTGGAGTGATCGTTTAAGATATATTTTGTACTAATATCAGTGTTTTATTAAAAAAAAAAAAAAAAATGTTAAGGTAATAACGACAAGTTTTGAGTGTTGCCAGTACAGTACAATACAGTACAGTATTGTTAATACCAGAGTATGGAAACTTCAGTACTAACTATGAAGGACTTGTATGAACAATGTCTCATGAATCTGGAATAAGTAGGTTCATGGCATCATTAGTGTATCAAACATTGGAGAGACACTCAAGAACTCTATTCTGGTGGAGACTAAGTATCATTGAAAGAATATACATATATATATAATTTTTTTCCATGATAGATTTTTCAGGAAAACCTTGGAAGTTTCTCTTGTGCAAGTATTTGATGTACTTTCAATGCAGATATATCAGGACCATATGTGACTGCACTTGAAACATTATTGCCCTCTTTCAGAAAAATTATGTTCTCCTTTAAGATATACTGTACCTAGCTGTACTATGTTGTGGTTTTAGATATCCTCTTATAGTGATAAAGTTCATATAGTCCCCATTAGTTGGCATTAGAATGCTATATTTGTCTTGGTACCAGTTAAACCTAATGTCATCAGATGCCACTCGAGGCCCACTTATGATGGTCGGAGAGGCAGAGCTGAGACGGTCGAGTGTGTCGTCACAGGAGTCTCAACCATCACATGATGTCACCCTGGAACAAGAACCCATTATCCAATCTTCATCACTCTTCACTCGACCTCCTCTTGAAGACAGGTTTGTATCATTTATATCAATTATTTAGGGGTTTTTCATGGCCAAAAGTGTACATTTCTGATATTTGGTAGAACTTTCTATGGAAATGAAAAAGTGGTTTAGTGTTCAAAATTCATGAAATTATACAGAAATTTGTACAAACATCAGAAATTAACACTACTGGTTGCCAAAGTAATGAATGGGTAATTGTTACCTGTACTGTACCTACTTTGTACATTTCATCTTTGGGGATAAGTTGTTGTTAGCATTATGGGAAGGCTACCTATTTCTGAAAATTGTGCCAAAAATGAAGTTTCTTAATTGAGAAGGTGTATTTTCTAGCACTGGAGAAGATATTGCAGTTGACAACATTTTCATTTTATAAAAGTTGGTGTAATAAATATGTGAATCTCTTGTGCTTTAAATGAATTTGATTATGTTATTGTACTGACTGTAATGTACATTAAACTAAATATAATAAGTTAAATTTTGTTGGCAGGTCTAAATATGAAAAGTTGCATAATGCTCAGGATGAAGAGAGTGAGGAGGAATGTCCCCTCGAGCCTCTACATCGGACCAGAGAGCCACAGCAGCTGCAGTTGCCAGATAGAGAACCTTTGTCCATAAACAGACAACGACGACATCACTACAGGGTGAAGAAAGATCGAAAGAAAGCTGATGAGTCGACTGTGGGAGGAAGAACAGCAGCTAAAGATGGTGTGTTTATCTGTAGTGTATCTGATGATGATTCCATTGGTTCGGCAAGTGACTTGAAGGCTCGGATCAATGACGAGTATGACTATGATAATTGTGACCGGGGTGATGTCTCTGAGACCATCTCCTCTTCGGTTTATCATGCCGAGTGTGAAAGTGTGACGACTCATGAGGAGGACCCCAGGACCACCGGAGAAATAGGTGATCCAGCACAGATAATGCATAGAGGACCCAAACCTAGCCGGGCCGCCATCAGAGCCCGGGCCAGAGCCTTACAGGAACAGGAGAACAGGAGATGCACCCAGGATAGATTACTTGGCCACGAATATGGTGAAAAGCCCCTCCTCTTGGATGATGAGCTAGATTCTGGGGAGGAAGAGAACAGTACCAAACTCACTGATGAGGAAGAGAGTCCAGGTCAGGATCAGCAGTGTGACCAACCTCAGGTACGACCCAATATATTCCATGTTCCCAGACCGTTCAGAAAGTCATCTTCGGACGAGTCGCACAAACAGAGTGGGATTGTGGGTGACGAGGATGTGTTTGCACTCGCCCCTTTTAAGTCGTCCCTTAAGAAGCTGAACAAAAAGGTCTTTCAGAGCCGTAGTCAACCCTCGAGCAACACTGTGTCTCCCCTTGAGTCCTCCAGCCAGCCTATTGTTACTCCCCCAATGGCAAATAGTTCCCCAGCTCCAGGAACCCTAGGCAGTCCAGAGGTAGCAGATCAAATGGGAGTGGAACAACAAGTGAGATTACCAGTACAGGCTGATATAATATATGAAGAGTCTCCCAATGAAGACTATCCTATTTATGAGAATGTACTCCTCAATCGACATGGGAGTGGTATAAGTGTAGAGAATGGAGCTACATCTCCCAGGTATTATCCTCACTATGAGAATGTCCCAGTACCGTATTCAATTGACTCCTCGTCCATTATCAATCCAGTTCCTAATAAGAATCCTTTTGTCAATGAAAGTCCAGTTGGAATGGGAAGTCAGGAGATTGCAGTACATGTACCAGCTCACTCAAGGACTATAGCCGATCAAAAGCCGCCCAATCCCTTAAGAAAAGCTCCTTCTCAGCAGTCAGGCCATGGAGTAATGTCCCAGAGTTTGGATTCCCTGACTCCTAATTCTACCCTAAGAACCATCAGCTCCCCATCCTCATCTCAGAGCACTGATCTCTTTGGTTCAACTCCTTTTAATGATGTCACTGCCTCAACTAATCCATCCAACGATACCAAAGAATTTTCACCCCTAGAACATGCTATCCTCAATGGAGTCTCACAATTATCCAGTTCCAGTCAGCAGCAGTATTTTCCTCAGCCATCAGAATCTTCGTCACATCTGCCAGCTTTGAGTTCCACTCCACGTGCGATAAAGGTCCCCTACCCAGCTTCCCGGGGTAGTGCAGAAGCCAGATCAGCAGAGTTTGATGACGATGCTGATCTCTTTGGTGCAGTGCCCTTCAAACCCATCCTCGGGCACCAGCTTCACTACCGAGGGGATCACAGCATTGGAAGCCTCAGGAGCCAGACTCTCCCAGCTAACATGAGCTCATCATTTCATTCTCAGATGGCTCAGATGGATGATGGGATGGCAGAAGCAATGAAATTTTTCAGCACCCCAAAGTCCGGGAAGAAGTCGACCCCTCCCAGCTTTCGCAAACCTCGTATGGTCCACCAGAAGCTCTCCGATTCAGACACCTCCACTGATGATGAGGCAGTGAAAGGCTCCCGTAAAATCAACAGACACCGCGACCGCAGCAAAGATAGGCTAAAGTATAAGAATATCAGTGAGGAATTTGAAGAGGAGAACACCATGGTATTACCCATGAAGCAATTTGGCCATCTCAAAAAGGAAAAAGTGAGCAAGAAAACCAAGAAGCTAGAAAAGGCAGAGAAAAAATCAGACAAACCAGAAAAGAAGCCAGAGAAAAACATGAGCTTTGAGTCTGTAGGCATCTCCAACATGAGCTTTGAAGATTTCACCCTAGAGGAACACCGGAGGGAAGCTGAGGGTAAGAGCTCCCGTGAGTCAGACAAAACAAGATTAGACAATGAAAATGCCAGCGGAGACTTCTTGCAGAGCCCGGAGGAGGACGATTCTGATCTTCGCACCACTGGGGGTACCAGGTTTGGGTCATTAAAGAGAGGTATCAACCCTTTCTCTAAACTTGGCCGCTAACTTACGTTTAAACATAGCTGCTAACTTAGTTTGGTTTCTTCCACATTTTGTCTCATTTTCCCTCACTAGAAGATAGGAAATATTTCCCTCTCCAAATGTTTTCCATGGTACAGTATTTTCATGGCTTTGCTGAGAAATGATTATCATATCCCTTTGATTCTTTTCTTGTTGATATTTTCTGATTATGTAATCTCATTCTTTGAACTTCTGGTTATAGGGTGAGATTTCATATACTGTACAAAGTTCTTTAATCTCGTAGAGTTGACTGCAGCATTCAGCTCTAGGGTCTGGACTCTCTGAATGAAAGTTATACTTCAGTATATTAATCTCCACAGTTATGATCCGAAGTGCTGTTGCTTCTCTTGTTTGAGAGTGAAATCTGAGGGCCACTGTGCCATGAACAGACCAATATTCATTCACAAGTCTTGAGGTTTGTGGTCAGTGAAAGAAAGTGACCATCTTTTTTCACAAACTCATTATATCTTCAACTTTGGAATATGACCTGATTGTGAGCCTTCAATGACGTTGGTATACTATAGTTTTATCGGTTTGCCACTGCCATAAAGTAAAATAAATAAAAGTATATAAATAAAAGAACTTGATACTGGGCGAGAAAGACAACAGGACTTATGACCTTGACTGTAAACTGTTTAGAGCTCTTGTTTAATGACATAATATTTAAAATAGGACACAACCCACTTATATATTTTCTGTAGATATAAAGGCCTATGATGTTTTTGGTATTTGAGGAGGCTACTGATCCCCTCAAACTGGTAAGGGAAACAAGTAACACCAGCAGAGCTGGTCTGTTTCCTGGCAAAGTTTGGTAAGATCTGTTGCTTTCAGTTCACCAATAACATCTTAGACCCTTTATATCCAGCTGGTGCTTCACTGAAAATTTCTTTCTGAAACATTTGTATATGACTTAGATTTCCATAATAATATTTAACTCTAATAATAAAAACCTCACATTGGTGCTAAAAGTAACAACTAAAGAAGGGTTAATATATTACTTTGCTTAGTTGCTGTATATCCATTCCTTGGGACTTTGGTACAAGGTGTCAGATTCCACCCTATAATTATTTGTTTGTTTTGACTGAGGATAAATGCTCACAGCAAATGTTGTTATGGCTGCCTCTGATTGATTAGGGGTTAGAATTAGCATATCAGCTAATCTGATGCAAATTCGAAGCCTGAAGGATATAAACTGGTTATTTGCCGTGAGTCAGAATAAAGTAGACTATAATCCTGTTGTGCTGGGTTGCAATGTGTTAGGCAAGTTTATTAGTGAAGCTTTCATTAAGGGGCCTGTGATGATGATGATGGGGAAGTGGGAACTATTGATTCTTCCAAACTGTACCACAAAACAAGTGAACTCTGCTATACCAAGGCATTGTGTTTCTTGGCACAGTTTGGAGGAATCAGCAGCATTCACTTCCCCAACAACATAGTGTGCTCCTTAAGCTTAATACAGAACATGCGTACAGTTTTGGATGACTGGTTACAAGGAATAATATTGTAAGTTAATTTAACAGACATGCCATCCACAAAGTCACCTAATAATTAGTTATAATCTAACGCAACTTTTCTATGAGTTGTTGTTGACAATACTGTAGTGTCAGGGTAAAGAATGTCTTCTAATATTCCTTATGTTAAAAAAGATAGTGGTTCACAAATGGGGAAAAACACTAAACCAAATACTGTTAATATCTATATTTTGGCATACAATTAACTGTTAATTAATTTTATGTATGATCTTTATATGTGGCAAGGTAAAATATACAGAAGAAACTACATGCACAGTACAGTAGTTAAATGGGTAAGATTTTAATTTGGTAATTGGAGGCTACTGATTCTTCTGACCAATGCCACAATGCAGACAGATTTAACGACAGTACTGTAGTCTGTCTCAGCACAGTCTAGAGGAATCTTGAAGTTATTTTCAATTTCCTGAGAGTATCTTACCCTCTTCAAGTAGAACCATTGATTTTGTACATTGGTACTGAGGGACATATTCATGAAGAGCATCGTGTGTGTAGAGTAAGAAGGGCCAAAGGCAGATCATTGTTATCACATAGCCTACAAGTTTTCTTGAAGTTGGTCCATAGATGGAGGGCCAATTTCATTGTCATTCCTCTATGCTTGATTCCTCCCCAACCACACATTCCAATTTATGTCATCATCGAATGACCTTTTTGTTCACGTTCACAATTTTCAAATGGTTCAGTCACCAAAATCAAGCATGTTATTTCACAGTCCAAATCTCTTTTGTCTGAGTGTTAACAAACTATGAATGACTGGGTTCCACCTCCAGATATATGATGATGGTGATTATGAATATGACCCAATGTCTTAGTGCAAATTGCTTTATTTGAAGTAACACTGAAATTTTGAGGCAGCTGTAGTATTCTTTATTTGTACATTAAAGTGAAGACATTATACACAGATTAGGAAGTGTACAGTATACACATTAATTGACCCCAAAAATAATCATCTTGCTAAATACAGTACAGTACAGTATATATTGTATAATTCTATTAACTTTTGATACATACAGTACTTACCAAATATAAATGCCATATAAATATTCTTATTAATCCGACAAGATAGAAAAGTTGCTTAAATAACTGTTCAGATATTATGTCATGACATTAAGCATTCCACAAAGTTCTGAAAGACAGATACATTCCATATGAAGCAGTCGTACATGTCAATTTAATAATTTGGTGGAGCTGGATATATTGTACAGTATGTTTTTTGTCTTTTTTATTGTGTTTCTGAAGTACAGTATAATGTTGCTGAATCTGATTCCTTGAAATGGTGTCATTTTAAGTGTGTGTTTTTACAGCTGTTACAGATTTCTGATGTTTATACAGTAAGTACATTTTGGAATATAGGAGGACTGGCATTGGCCATTTGTGAGCCCAAAGTTAATTTATCTTTTTCCCCAAAAAGTTAGTACAAAAATCAAAAGTGTACCCTATTGGAAAAATTCCCATACCTGATATTTGTAGACAAGGTAAATCAAGTGTTATGAAGTCTGATTTAATACTATATTGCTATGTGGAATAAAATCCTGGCTGCTTTTTAGCTTTAAATATTAAAATGTATTTTATAGAATCTCAATTAACTTTACTGATTGGAATATTCTCCTATGTTTAATAAGATGACATCAATCCTATGTAGATGAAATACAGTTTACGACAGTATTTGTAGGGATATCTCAGTCCAGGCGTAAATAGATGCTTTGTTCAGTTTGATAATTCAGTTACTATTACTGGAGTTAAATGTGTATAATTGTAGTGATGAGAAGACCATGGAGGGTTTTCATATTTATACAGTGTTCAAACTAGGGATACTGTACCTGTATTTTATGTAGAGTTTTATTCTGTTGTACACACACTAAACAAATATCCCAAGTGGGTTGATAGGTGTGTATGTGGCTAAGTTGCCATTTAAGAATAGGACATTTATTGGCAGAATTGATCAACATAAGAAAAATCATTTGATCATTCCACCATTCAGAAAATTTAGTTTTGGAGATCAAGAATGATTATTTCGGTTGCCACCAGGCTGATATCAGTTTCCTTCTGTATGGAATCCTAGCCATGGTGGAGTCTCAGGCAATGAGTGTGTCGACCTCTTGGTATACTCGGCTGCCTCCTCATGCCATATTGTGCCCCGTCCTATTCCCATTGCTGACTATTTCCCTCTCATCACCCGCCTCCTTACCCAGCGGTGGTAGGTCCCATGTTTGGCTTTCATTTGTTCAGTAGTTTATTCTATCCTGAGTTTTATGCATAACCTTATTCCACAATTTCAATACTTATTTTAGTGCCAAATACTCCCTCCGGGCTTGGTGCTAATTCTCATTATAACAATAATAATTTGAGAGTTACAGACAATATATACTGTATAATTATTGTAGTGTTTTAGAAACCCATGTCATCTGTTTATGTGCATGACATTGACCGTGTTTAACTGCGCTGTTTGTAAACCGTGAAGGTGTTCAATTGAAACTTTTTTCTTTAATTTAGTAAATGTTAATTGCAGTGTCTTTAATGACTGTTTTACTACTAAAATGGTGTTCCTATTTAAATATTTGGTTCAGGATAACTATGCACATTTTTAATAATTCAGAGCATTTATAAGTTTGTTAACAGAGATGTTTTAAAGATGACAAGTTAATCTTACTATTGTAAGATGAGACCTCTTTATGTATCCATGTCATTAACAGACTAAACTCCATAAGCTTTATACTGTACATTGAATATTGGTGTTGAGTAGGCATGGAGTTGGAGGCTCCTGATTCCTCCAAACTATGTTAAGAAAGATTCTGTTATGTGTCACAGTTTGGAGGTACTGTACCATAGCCTAGCCTTGAGTTAGCCTACATCAACTCGAGAGTCCCTTGAGATAGACAGAGGTGACTACTGCAGTTTATTCATTGAAATAAGAGTTTAACCATGTACAGTACTACCCTGTTAGCACAGTCCAAAGAGGTGATTTATATACATTTCATACTAAGAAATATCCTTTCTGTAGGTGTTGTTGTCTTAATAACAGTGATGGAGTGTGAACTTACCATGGTACTTGTGCAAAACAGTATATATATGAAATGTAGAGATCATTTGAATCTCATTTGGACTCTCAGTTTTAGACAGAGTTTATTCTTGTTCAGTTTTTCTAAAACTATTTCTTACTTGTGGGTTCCATAATTGGAAAAGGAGAATAATCAAAATCCTGATTTAATTTTTATACAATGCTCGCATAATATTCATTCAGACATTACCTGCATTTTTTTTTTTTTTTTAATGACGAGTTTTCCTGTGATGGAAAATCATTCTTCACTTTTCCAGAGACAGTGTACAGTACATGTACAGTATTCATGGAGACAAGCATTATTTTCGGGTTAATCGAAGTAGTTGTTAATATTGATAACAATAGTTTATTCCCTCCAACAAGAAAATTTGTCTGGTTTTGGTCAGAAAAAATAAGGTTATCATGTGTTGTTTAAGGGCAAAGTTATGACTAGTGTAGGAAAATTACAGATTTCAGGTTTGTACAGACTGGTGAAAGTCTTTACTGTAATTGGTTGAATAATTCCAAATGAAGATTACCATTATTTGAAGCTGAGAAGTTGTGTGGGTAAAAATGAATAAATTTTTTTTGGTAATGTGCATTTCGGATCTGACTAAAGTTGCCGCAGGGATTTTTGGGGAGAAAAGCTCTGCCCCCGTAATGACATCATAGCCACCATCCACCAATCATAGTAGGAAATAGATATGAATAAATGGAAATGTAAAAAAAGAAAACAATATCAAATGAATTCTGACAAGCCATGTGTTTAGGGTGACTGTCTGGGTACAGTCCCAGGCGGGAAGTGACGTGATTGGTGGATGATAGCTATGACATCATCAAGGAGGTTCAGGAGCTATTCTCCCTCAAAATCCCTATGGTGACTATAGAAAGCAGCACATTTGTAGTAATCCTGTGGCAGCTTGGGCCAGGGCAATCAATAGAATACTGTATTTGCAAATGGAATAGCAAGAGTTGTGGTTAGATTCACAGATCTCATACTGTAATCGACATGCTGTCATTCTGTGAACATGTCAGTCAGATAGAAATGATTTTATCATGGGATTAGAGGCTATTTATTCCTCCAATTTGTCATGAAACGGACCAGTTAATGTATAAGAAGGCATAGTAGGCTACTCTGTTTTGTAGCAACTCAGCAGCCTCTATATTTGCTAACAATACCACAGCCTCTTCTAAAAATTACATGTTCATAGAAAGGGTGTACAGGTATGTTAAACACAATGAGGCTTTGTGAATCTGGCTCTTACCTTACTTAGATTCTGTGAACATTCTGAGCACCATTACATCTAAAATGTAGTACAGTATGTAGAAATTCTTTAGTCATATGTGATAGTTTCATATTTAAACTCAGAGTCTTCCCATATTTTACCTACAATATACAGTATATACATATATATCGTCTTGAGAGAGAAAACCCTTTGACAGTACTGAAAGGTAAAGTTTATTATAATATATCATGCTGCTTGTAAATGAAAGGATGACTTAATGTAAGCTAACAGTTTACAGTATAATATAAAATAGAATGATTGGGCATTTAGTATCATGAAGTACTTGTGTAAAGTAAGAGGAAGGAAAGTCTTCATTTAGAGTTAGTGCACTACATTATATAACAGCTGCTTTGCCCAACCAGCACTTTGTCCTTCTGTTTTGATCTTCTTCCACTTATTGATTTTCATAGTACTGTAATTTAGTATCATATGGTGTATGCTGTTTGGCACATTTATTCCCTCCCTCCTATGCTTCTGCCTTGTATTGTCATATATAATTATTGTAACGGCACCATTTTTTTTATCTCGTGCTTCTGTCTTGTATTGTGCATTTGTTATTATACTATAAAGTGCAGGTCTAATTATAGAACTCTCTTTCTACCTTCATTGTTGCATGATTCACATTTAATTATGCAGTACAGATTCTGTAACCCACGCTGAATCTCTTAACGAATTGATACATGTGCAGAGGCATGAGGTTAAGTTTTATTATATAGCTGAATATATCAGTGTTCCCAGTTCCTAATGTTGCTAATATGTTGTCACTTGTCGTGAGTTCATCAGGTTATCTGTACTTTTTTCCTTTATGCAGAGAGTTTAAGCTCAAGTGGTCTGTGTGATTAACATGTGTGGAATGATCGTTTCATAGAATGTAAAACACAAGATTGTAAGGAAGGGATGTACTCTCAAAATGAATGGTATAATGAAGTGGTGGAAAAAAGTTCTTTGTCACTTATTGAATTTTGAATGCTGAAAGTTATAGTTAGTGGTTATCATGTCTGGCAAGAAATAAAGGGTATAGTATATAGGAACTAAAATTTTAAGCCCTCAGTGTTGATTGTAATGGGTTCACTTGAGTTTACAATCATACATGTTTGTTCATCATATGAAGTAGTAGATTATTTTTCTTTCTGTAAATTATTAATGACTACCATCTGCATATCAAGTATTGATCCATGGAAAAATCACATATGCCAGGTACTTTATACTGTAATATTTATCCAGAAATACCATCACACAACACATTTCACTGCTATACAAACCCCGACTGGGAGTTCTTCTGAGGGCAAGGAGTGATTAGCTCCTTTGGAATGATTTAGCAGGTCTCTAGTAAACAAAAATGCTCTTTTACCTTGGCTAACCCTTAATTAAGGGAAGTTTCCATGAGGAAGCAAGGTATCAGTTCATAGGAATAAATGAAAGAAATGATATTTTTTTGGCCTTTATGCATATTACTATATTTATAATTCCAAATTAATTGGAGTACCAAGTGCAGTTAAACTTCTTTTAAATGTTATTTTCAAATGTGTTTCTAGTTTAAACCAATAAGATTTTGCGGATGGAAAACAATGTTCCTCTTTAATGCAGAAAAACTTCCAATATCTCAAATATTCTTACCCATCATTGTAGCAGTGTAGCTCAACTTGGATTTGTTAAGTGGAACTGAGCATTGGTAACTGTGCTAATGTTGTAGGACTCTTACCAGTCACACTTCACTTTTTTTTTCTCTCTGTTACTCAACCAATCAAGGACCCTCCCTCCCTCCCTCCTCCTCTATAAATTACCAACTTCTGTGGTGATGGTTGATGATTATTTTGAACTAGATTTTGTTCACAGAACAGAGGATGATTACTACACATGTTGAGGCCTTTGTCACTTGTGATTACGAAGTGGATGAAACCTATCTACTGTATGTCTTGTCTACCAGGCAATAAGCCCCACAATAATAACTACAGAGTGCGGTGATGTTTTTTTTTTCTTTGTATTTTGGTGCCATATGGCTCGTGTTGCCTGACACTAGAATGTTGTTATTGTCGTGTCTTGTCTCTGTCCTTTCACAGGTGGATGGATAATAATACTTTCATTATCAGACTAGGAAAGCGAGTTGCACTAATCTTGCATTTTCCCACGGAGCAACTCTGTTCATCTCAGAATAATGTACAAGAAATCCCATGGATTGAACATTAACTATCATGTGTTGATAAACATAGCATGGAACCATTACTATCCATGACTTATCTTGCATATGGTTCTCAGTTATTAGTGTCAAAGAAGGGTTCGGTTACAGTAATATGTGGACAGCAATTTTGCATTTACATATGTACAGTATGGTAAAAGAGATACCTATAATGCTTTTTAGTAAATTATTTTGCTTTCGGAAAAAATATTATTAAATTATTTTTATTTATGACTACATCAGTTTATGTTGTTAGGAATATTATACCCATTATTGAAGTTTTTGATAGAGTTACTGTATCTAATATACAATACAGTATGTACAGTACTTAATTAAATCCTCAAAGTTGGAATTGATGGTAATGAACTCTCTAGGATGTTGTCGTTGTGTTTGTCTTATCCAAAGTGACATATTAACCACTATGTGATGACTGTTTTCAGATAAAATGACTACAGTATGTATAATTCATATTGAGTAAGATTAGTGAGATATTGAATAATTTATCTCGAGGTAATGCCATTTCCTGTTTGCATACTGCAGCACAGATTATAGTTTCTGTATATAAAATTTACTCTATAATGTTATTAATATTCTACTGAGATCAACATGTATGTGTATACCTGCAGTACAGTACAATGTTATGTAGGTAATCAAATCTCTGAAGTGACCCACATTCAGTAAATAAGTTGAGTTCATTGTATTGTTTCAAATTGTGTCATTCCCTTCTGTTTTGATTTGTAATGTTCATGGTCTGTATATGCTAATTGTTACGTCGAACATTGTGTAAACCTATTGTGGTAATATGAATTAAAACTGAGTGGAGGTATTGCACCGTCCTTTCAAACTAAACTTTTAGTATCGACTACCAGTACACATTTATTTCATTTGAGGATCAGATTACATATTTGAATCACTCACTGGACAGTTTATTTGCACACATGAAAGTAAGGTAGTACTGTATAGCACACCTTCCTTATGTTGTGATCATATGTCCAGAAGATTCAATGAAAGTAAGGTGCATTGCTTCACTTTATTTTGAGGGTGACATTGATAAACTTGAGTTGTAATATTTGTCATTGATCTGTATAATAATTATTATGTTCAGAGATATACTGTGTCTCCCTCCATAAGGAAGGAGAGAGGATGTGTGTACGTGTGTGTTTACCCACCTTGACATTTGACATACCATTGTTTATTCAGAATTATTTACATTACTGTAGGTAACGATGATTTGGAAATATTTATTGTTCACTTACTGTAATTTGATGCTGTGTAGTTTCTGATGCCTGGCAAATGGATGTTAATGTATTGTCACTAAAGAGGGCTGTTGCCAATACTCCTTCCACATTTAGGCTTACTGTCTGATATTCCATAAGAGGATATTGCCTGTGATGATGTGGACAGTACTTTAAGAGTTTTGGTTTCCCTTTGGACTTGATTCACTCAACTGTCTCTCCTTTCCTTCCATTTCCTTCATGCTTGCAGTCCCTCTTTTCTGTCTCCTTGTACCTCATGCTACAAAGTCTTTCAGGTCTAGCGTGGTCTTCTTTCTTCCTCTTCTAAGGGGTTATGTTTCTTGTGTTTCATCCTGCATTTTTATTAATGTTCAACACAGCCGTTTTGTGGAGAGGAATGGCATTGTGCTCAAGAACATTCTGTTTTTTTTCTGATGGTGATTCTTTCCTGTGTAATGTCAGATGAAAATCAGTATACACTCGACTCTCAATTTAATGGACAATAAGGGGGTTAACCTTGTCCATTACTGGAAAATTTGACACTGATTTGGTATTAAAAAAATAGTTTGAATCCTTGAATGAGAAAAATATGTCAGTGCAAACATGTATTTCTGCAATGAAAACAGTGTGTGCAATGTTGATAATGCATTTATAATGTTGCAATTGTTCATGACATAATTATGGGTTCATGACAGTTGTGTAGTTGTGCAAATTTAATGCTTTATTTGACAGACTGTGTTAAGACTGAGTGGATCTGTGTACTCCAGTCATCACCATTAATTAATCATTACTCAACTATCAAACTGACATTTCAGTATATCCTGTCTTCTGGCTCACAGTAAACCTAGGTTTTGACTTCCTTCCAACCAGGGAATAAAAGAATTTAAGGATTGTGGTAAAGCAGTTGCCTTTCCTCTTGTATAATTTATCTAATCTGGCCAGTTTTGTTTCCATTAAGTATGAATCATGAGAGTTTCAGCTCATGTATTTAGATCATCACCAGTAATTAAAGTGACATAGGCTGAAATACAAGAGTCAAACCACTCACGCCTCAAGCTTAACAGAAGGAGAATTGACATTGTTACATGGAAATTACAGGAGTGAAAGCAACTATGTAAGGTATATATTGTTTGCTGTTTAGGACTGGAAGAAAACCTATGCCTTCCATAAATTATAACGAAACTCATGTGCTGCTTCAGCTTGCCAAGCAAGGATAAGGGAGAGTTGGTGTCCTCATAGTTCATAAGGGTCATATTGTGGTGTGATTTAAAAACTAAAGACTCAGGAGAAAGATTAGTTAGTTCGGCCATTTTGGTGTTCATGTTGTACTTCTGGCTACTGTTGGGTGCCAGTACCATAAGTGGTATTTTTAAGATTTGTCAAAAAATACCAACAATAATAAAGTATACTGAAACCCACTGTAATACGATCATCAAGCATCACCACATAATGCTGTTGGAAGTGGTAAAGTGTGCAGCATGAACCTAAATAGGACTTAAGTGATTGACTGGTCTTTAGTTCTTCAGTCTCCATGTCATAAACAACGGAGAGGTACTGCACCGTCCTTTTGTAGTAGAATCAGTATCAGATAGTGCTAGATGATGTTATTCACCTTAGGAAAATCACTTGTATTTTAATTAATAGATGATACTGTACAGCTATTTGTATGCATGTATAGGGATAGCATTATACCTTCCTCATGTTGTGATAAATACGGCTGGAAGATGCAGTGAGAGGAAAGTGCAGTGCCTCCTCTTGTTCCAATAGTATCACCACTTGTCATAGGTTGGTATTTATTAAACTTACTTTTCAACAAAATGTACTTTGTCACAAAATTCACATTACAAAATAATAGGAACTGAGCGACGGAGAACTTTTCATCGAAGAAGTTTAATAATACCGCCCTTTGAGTTTATTTACAGTAGTCCCATGCCTGGGAGAGGGTGGGAAGGAAAGAAGAAACCTATGCCCAGTGAAGGCCTCAGCTTGAATCTCAGAGACGTGCTCAACGATGTACTTTCCTAATTCAATATACGGTAGTTTTAGTGTGTTTGAAGAGCCATTGAAGAGTCATGGGATAGGTGATGGTTCTGTGTAAAGTCAGTGGAGCTGTCCTACCCATCTGATAACTTTCTATCCCATGACATTTCTGCTGTGTATGGCCCTTTACCCTATGGCCTGTATGCAAGAAACATTATGGGCTAGAGATGGTAATGATAACAGTAAAGTTGACTCCATGTCCTGTCTTTTAAGTCATTGTACAGGTCACTACCATTGCCTGCCATGTGAATTTCCTTGTGTGATGGCCTTGTATCTATAACTGACAGGCATTGGCTGAGAATTAAGTTGAGTCTCGAGGCAAGCATCAGTCATTTTGGGCCCTAATGTATAAAGTTCAGTCCTGCTCAAAGTTGTGGATCAAGGCTAATGCTTCAGTACACTCCAGTTAGTTCATAGAGATGTGTTGATATTGTTGATGAATTTGCCTTAATAGTCTATTTAAAGAAGAAAAAAGGTAATATGTTCTTGGTATTTATCTTGTATTTATGTATATATCAGAATGTGAATTAAACTTGGTATGAGCTAAATTATAGTGTTCCTTTCCCAGGTAATGTATGGGATATCCATGGCCAGACCAGATAGTGAAGACAAACAGGAACTGCTTGCTTTGATATGTGATGTGTAAGGCAGGATGTAAGTACTAATGACAAAACAAGTATTACACAGCTGATGATGTGTCTGAGAAGGTTGGAACATGGCTTCTGATTTTCTACATCGCCTGTTTGTAATAACAGATTATTGAACACAAGATATTTGCTAATTGTGTTGTATCATATGCACAGTGTTGGATTACAGCCTCATCTCTTACTTTCTGGTGCAACCCATAGAGAGATGCTGAGGACAACACAGGAATTGTGTAAAGAAAAAAGAAGATGAATAAGAGAGTTTGGCAAGACAAATTGAAAGAACTCGAATTAGACCAAAAGAAAGTGCTGTACATATACAGTACTTTGAACTGGCAGAAATTGAGAAGGATGGAGATCCTTAATCACCAACATCATTAACGGCACAGCACATGGGTGAGGTTAGTGGTTAGCTAATACAATCCTGTAGAGTAGTGGAAGGTAGTTGTGAAGTACAGAAGGTTAAGGGAAGAGTAGTAGTAGTTTAGTAATAACACCCTGAGCATTTTCCACTTTGTAAATACATTCTGTAAATACAACAAACTTGACCATCGCTGCCACATATGTGAAGACATTACGTCACCACCAACATTGCTTGCTAATGGATCAATGAAAAGATAGTTTCTTAAGGTAACAGAGAAGTGTGAACATTTTTTATCAATATGTAGAAATAGTAATGGTATAAGGTAGTGGTGGTGATGTTTTCCTGGGGCAGAATGGATTCCTGACCCACAGACCCCTGGAACGCTCTGGTCGCAGTGAAAAAGCAAATCAAAATAAAGGAAGGGCTGACCCTATATGCCTGGGCTACCAAAGCTCATTCCAGGGAGATGGTATCTGGACGCACCTTTATTGTAATAGGGAGAGATAGATAAGACTTACAAAAGTACACAGTCTATTTACATAATATACAAAGTACAAGGACAGTGTAACACACAAAATTTCATAAAAACCTGACATGATAAATAATACAGCATATGAAAATAAGCTGACATGTTAAACATGCACTTTGTACCACTGGCAAGCTGAAAAGGTGTCAACATAATTAGTACAGTATATAATACAATATCGGTAGTGACTATTAGCATGTCTGCACTTTTGGTCTATTATCTCATGTACAGTACAGTACAGTAGTTGGGTTTACACAATGTGAATCTATGGGCTAATTATAGTTATTACTACTTTTTTTTTTGCTCCCATCTTTAAATATAACCAAATACAGTATATCAGTGTTGTGTCTACACACCACATTTTTGCAAATTTTGCAAAAGTTCACTCTCTAAAATCACCATACAGTGTATATATATTTCAGTTATGAGTCATGACAGTCCATAGTTTACTTTCTTTCATTTAGGTACAAAAAAACTGTTGATTAACCTTGAAATTAGCCCACCCTATGTCTCCGACTGCAATACATGTACTGTTAACAAAGTGACCACAGCGTACCAAATAATATAAATACTGTACAGCACTTTCTCACTAATATTTGTCAAAAAATTACGTTGCTTGCTTTATAAAAGCCACAAACTGCTGGGCTGTTTTTTTCTACTATTCACATTTACAGAATTGAAACAAAAAGTTAACATTTTGCCCGCCATGTACCAAATGCTAAAACGAGACATGAACCAGGAGTCACATCTGACTCAGTGTTGTATTCTGACATGTAATAATCCCACTCACACATTATTTCTTCAATGTCACAAACTGGTCAAGACAGTTTTACCTCTCTATCCGATATTATGTTCCAGCATTCAGTACATAGTGTAACAGGCATCTTGCAGGTTATGGTAGTCAGGGTCATTCACCACCAGAATACTCCATACATACATCACACTTTTCATCACGTATGGGAAAATGCACCAGCTTTAGTATGTGTAAACAAAATTTATCACAATTGGTAGCCAATGCATATGGGAGGTAAGTAATCTTCACTATGAAGAAATAATACAGTAATATGCTGGTTCAAGGCATCAAAATATTTCCTGGTCAAACTCTGGCTGTAGAACCACCAAAGTTGAGATATGTTCAAACTGTATTTACACCTAGATACAGGAAATATGATACTTATGGATTATCCATGACTAATTACAAGTACTGAAGCCAATATATTAGGTAAATACATCTGTCTTTATACCAACATAAAGTCATTTCATTCATTCACAGAATCAAGCCACACATTACTGCTAGTTTTCAAGTCTTGTGTAAGGTGTGATCTACACTATATATGTTCTGTGTCATTCCCCAGTTTCATTATTACATATGAAAAAATAGTATAAACCTTTCAAGCCAATGAGATCGAATTTACCTATTTTTTCAGAGATGGTTGTTTTATGGCATTTCTTCTACATATATCTTTGTACAGTATATAATTTTCTTCAACATACAATAAAATACCAGTAAAATATATACTAAACTGGGTATACTCATATTAACACAAAAATTTAAGGGAAATATCAATTTTGAAAGTATAGATATAAATACATCTGTTAGTCATTGAAACTGTTTCCAAGTTAGCTTTTTGTCACATCCTATGGTATTAACTTCTAAGGTTTGTCAACTGGTATTAAAACATTGTGCAGGAAGACCATCTTGATGGTTCTACATATTATCTAATGAGCCAAACAAAGCATTCTGATATTTTTAAGTAAAAAAAAAACAATATATAAATAATCCCCAAGATAATAAATGCAACATAATAACTTATTTTGATTTTTAATGGAGCTGAACAGCAAGTGTACCAGAGCCAATTTAGAGTTTTTATATGACTGATAAAATAAATTTCTGACTACTGTTATATTATATAAAATATAAAAACTATCAAGGATGGTTTTTGCAACAATTATCATAATTATTTATATATATATATATACTGTAGGGCACTTATTTCCCTACAACAACAGTCTCCCTCTATTCATAGCTAAGAGTCAGCTCAGCTTGTGTACAGGATTTGCTGGCCATTATTCAATAAAATGATGCCTGGGCATGGATTAATTGTCATCACAATCACATCCAGGCAAACATTATTTGGTGTTACTACAGTATACTGTACAATATCTCTGAAAAAGCATCATCATTCAAATGGTCAATGACAACTACAAATTTTAATGATACACTGGGTATCTCATCAATGTACAGTATGTGGCCCAGTATTTCAAACCCAATGTTATGTTTTTGTTGGTGTTTATACAAGGTTGTACAGTAATCTGATCTCTAGGCATACCTAGTACATGTACTATACCACCAAAATGGATTATTTTTAGATTACCTTCTACTACAGTTTTAAGTTTTCTTAATACTATCTATCAGTACTCCAATGGATTGCAAATACAGTTTTGTATTTCTTTACTTATGTGTTCATGTTCTATGGGTATGGTACTTACAAACATTTAAACAGCAAACTCAGATCATGTGTACTTTATATTATCTTATTATAGAGAAGTATGAACATAATGGTGATGACATACATCACACTGTAATATAAAGGGAATGTGTGCTTGAATATGATACAATGATGAAAAATGGTAGTTTAAGGGTTGATGGCAAATACAACTCCAAAGAGAATACTTGTATGAGGGAGTTAAAAAAAGATAATGTCAAAGGATGATTCATCACATAATTATGTTCACTTGCAAGATACACTCTATACCAATAAATCCGTGTTTAAAAAGTATGTTACAACCATGTAGTTCAAATATATTTTTCTTTTGGCACAGTAGAAGAGTACGACGATCCTTTACATAAAAATGTTGCCAATATAGCCAACGTACTGTAAGTGCAAAGAACAGGTTACCACTAAACTGGCAATTCACAAAAAATATTAAGTCAAATACCGTATAGAAAATGTTATTCACCCATGATTTGGCTACTCTTAAGCAGTATAAAAGATTGTTTTAAAAAAGACATACAGTAATAATTAGGTAGATATGAAGTGCAAGTGAGGTGACAGCAGACAGAGATGCAGTACTGTGAGTGTGTATATATATATATGTACTGTATGTAGCTATGGATGGGGGAAGAGTGGAATAGGGAAGGAGCCACAAACGTGAAATCGACATTGTGTGTGTGTGTGCGTGTGTCAATCTGTATACAGCAAACTCCCCTCACATTTTACGGATAATATTTTGTTACTGTTTCTTTGTGTAAATAGCTCAAGATGAAAGCAAAACTTTGTCATTTTAGGCTTTTACTCAAGGTATACCTGTTTTATGTAACATGTCTATGCACGCACTCTCTGCTGTTCACCTCACATTCACTTTAGCAGGGACAGGAAGGCCCTTCACCAGACTTTAAACATCAACTTATACAATATTATCATCACACTATGAAGCTAAGAGTATAATGAAAATCTCAAGCTTCAGTTCAATTACTGTCCATAAAAATTAGTGCTGTATGGTCTCTCATATCTGGCACTATGGTTTTATTCCCACTCTCTCCATAAGATAATTTCACAAGTAGCCAACATGGTGATACCAAGAAAATATATCTCGGTATTTTCCTTACTAGAGGTAGATATTTCATGCCAATACATCACAAAAACTTGTATGGGACAGAGCACACCTAAAATATGATGCAGCCGAGACCAATGCAAACACTCATTATAACATAAGTATATTTCAACAGCACAGTGAGACAAGCTGATAAATAGTTTTCATCAATAGTCTGTTTTTCTGTAACTGAAGGTAAATGTCTACAGCCAATAGCTGTTACTCGTTGAGGCTTGCCATCAAGGTGTTACAAGTCGAGCACCAGTATATCAGATTCAAAGTAATGATATCTGATTCAGTAGTTGTGGACATTTCTGTATCACTTAAAGTAAAGCAGACTAAAGTGGTGGCTGTGTTTCATATCTTTCAAGAAGGTACAGTAGGAAAGTTGTACCATGACAGTACATGGGCAATGATGATTACAAAGTGTTGCCATAAATAAATAGGCAGATTTCAATTCCTGTATATGATGTATGTAACAAATATAGTACTGGTAACTATAAATTTTACTTTTGATGCCAGGAACACTTCATCATAAGGAGAGTCTGGATAAATTACTGAAGCCTACCTCATCTGCAGTCCCTAAATTCAAGTGAAGGAAACTGGGTATGACTGATGCAATATAAACAAAATATCCAATAATCATATATCTTCTCAGACTGTTCCAATAATTGTCATAAAATTTATATATCTTTGTGATTTAGTTAATAATAATAGGAGTGATGATGATGATGACTAACCTCATAATTTACAATAATTATCTGATGCCCCTTAATCCCTTTATTCCCATTGCACACCAGATACGGTTTTTCGCTCAGGTGATCAAAGGTAAAATTTAAATTGCTGTACTTTCATGTTCGTGTCAGAGCATACAAACGATATCTGGCATCGCAACTTCATATTCCAAGCTCTCCTAATTCTTAAGTGGTCAGGCATTGAGAGCAGGAGTAGTTTATGGAAACAATATGAAATTAAACTGACAGATTTTGTTATCACACAACAATTAATGTGTTCCAGTTTCTTTCTTAGCCATTAATTATTGTTCTGGCCAACATCAAATTACTGGTATTTAATTTAATTTCTGTGAAGGGATAAACAACATACTGTAGTTACTAAATTTAAAATTGTATTAATGGGAGAGATCACACCTATGTACCAAAGAGTAAGTTATAGGTTCAGCACCATATGTCATATATTAGAAAAGTCACAGGCTTGGCAATAATGACGACTGGTGCGATGGCTCCATGTAAAGTCTATGGCGCCATCATAGCAGTCGTCATCATCATCGCCTAACCCATGAATTACCTTGTATATGACCCTTGATGTCTGAAGTGTACCTACCTTATCTGCACCTTTATAGTTGGCAAGTGAAGGCATTCAAATTCCTTGATAACCACATTTCTGAAACTTCACTATTTTTGTATTCCTCAGTAAATTGCCGCTGCTCTCACTTGAACATGTGAATTATAACATCTTAGTTTAATTGAGAGTTCCTTTGCACTGTGCTGCTCCACATAGGCACACGATCTTATCTTCCTCAATTGGGAACTTGTAATCATATGTTATTTCCTCACCACAAGCTATCGGCTGTTTGGAGTAGATTACAATTTTCTTTTGAGTTTCTACGGCTATAATTTTTGCATAGCAGTTGGGCTGAAAAAGAAAAGATTCAGAGATTAATTACATCCATATAAAACTAAAGAACCAAACAAGGTATTTTACAACAAAAACAGAAATATCTTTGCAAATTATAATATGAAACTGAAGAAGTGATGCTTCCAACTCACTATGTCATTATCTATCAGCTATATTTTGCTACTGAACACTGATGCTTCCTTCATATAAAACATTTATTTTTTTACTTCAGCATCATTACAAGAGTTTACTTTATACAGTTAAAACTGCTGAGGGTGTGAGTATTGATATAATGGTAAAGAGAAGAGTTCATATTTTACCAAACCAAAGGTTTGTACCAGCTCTGGCTGAGAAACAAATTTAACATGAGAATTAGCAAAATAACTTACATTACAGGAGTGATTGATGAAACGTGCCAAGTTGCCACACTTGGTTGCATCAATAATGCTTTCCAAGTCTATACGGAACAAATAGGATGACCCTATGCCAATCTTCTCATATTGAATTTCTCTGAGATCTGCAATGATAGACCGGATGCTCTGTCCAACGTACTCGATGACCATCTCGTCGGATCCGATGGCCTCCATGGCAAACAATCCCCAGTCATGGATACGGGATTTACCAAACCGAAGGAGCTTTTTACGGAACTGGAACAATAATGGGAGTAAGATTTTACATGTTGCTGATAAGTAAATGAACAGAGTTCTTTGTAATATTTTATGTCACTATTTGATATTTTGTACAAATTCTAAAAAAGGAGTAAAAGAGAGAGAATCTAGGAAAGAAGTGGAGACAGCCAGACATGATGTAAAAGACAGTGATTAGGCTGCACAGCTCAGGCTTACTCATACAATGTTGTGATCTGCTTTCTGGCCAACAAATATGGTACAGAGTTAACCATCCATACTGTCAATCATCTGAATGAACAAATATATCTGGAAGAACCACAACTCACCTTAAGCTGATTAAACTTGAGCAGGTCTGAATCTGTCTCATTGCCGAAAGCTGTGAGGAGTCTACGCTGGAAGGATCTGACCTCCCTGCTGACTGCCATCTGGGTAAGCTTGGCCTTACTTGACTCCAGCACTGCCAGACTCTGTTGCTGAGCCTCATTTCCTGCCCTTGCTGCACTGTCTTGATGGAAGGTGAACTGTGATGCAAATAGGCGACAGTTAGTATTCATTATCAATACCCCAGGAATGGAAAAATATCCATCAAAAATAACAGAGGGTGAAAATATTCAGCTCCCCCCAACAAGTTCATGCATCCATTACAAGAGTAATTTCATTTAGTTATACCCAAAACTGTATTGCCAACCCTAACACATACAGGACTCCTCCAAGTGAATCTCTCCTAGTCCTCCTGCATTTCATGCACTGCTAAACCCTTTAACAAAATCGTATTCAATAGTTTTAGATGAATGATAAGACTGATACTAACTTTGTGTTTCTGCTTTTGTTTGGAGTCAACTTTGTATATACCCTCAGTGCGGGCACAGCCAGTTTTATGGAGAGGCAGATCATCTACTCTTCTCTTTTTCTTGGGCGGAGTGGGAATGTCAGTGGGAGGATGATCTACCCAATGGGTATCATTCAACCAGTATGACTGCTTGTCATCACCTAACATTCCCTCGTAGCTTCTCTTGAGTAGTTCAATATCTTCCTGATCAATGCCTGCAAACACAAAAGTCTAAATATCTAATATCAAACTACCCACTCCAAAATAATTTTATAATTGTACACCATTTTTATCAATATACACAAATTGTATATATTGTCACCTACAAACCAAATAAATGTTTTTTTTTTAAACTAATAGTTATTTTACACATGAACATAACCCATATGCAATTTAATTCAGCAAAATAAATTTTAAGGCTCTATTAGTAATCTCACCACGAATAAGGAAAGTATAGAGGACATTGTACTCTTCCATTTGGTCACGTGGTTTGAAAGACACAATGGCCCTGGATGTAGGAAGAGGTCTCTTTCTATCCCCAGCCAGTACCAGAGCTGCTGCCTCTTTTTTTATCTGCTGGAGCTCTCGGTTCTCCTTGCCCCGGGGCTTGGGTGTTGTGAACTTGGGGGGAAGTTTAGATAGAGGCTGAAGTTTATCATCAGAGGCCGGTGGGGTGCGGGTGCGGGTGTAGTCATGGTCAAACCCTCCAATGCCAGTTGAAATTCCTCGCTGAATCCCATCCTCTGTGCAGGTAAATTAATAAATAAACAAGTGCTGTGTAAAAACTGGACATGAAATTGTATCTAACATGGCATGGTTATCACATGTTGAGGTATTTCCATGAAGTGGCTGAATGATTTGAAACTTTCCTAAATAATCTGCTGAAAATAAGGATGAAGTTCCACTGATATTAACTGTATAATATTATACCATAGAAGAAGGAGATAGTGTACAAACCTGGTGGGAGGAAGGAAGCACTGGTACCATCTTTAGGAGCCCAGGGGAGGCAGTAACTGTGTTCCATAAGCACTGGCGACCGATCCTCATCCCCGGTTGATCTCGAATTCTTGGCTGAGGAAGAGCTGGAGGAGGAGGCGGAGGATGAAGAAGAAGAGGAACGTACCCGACCATTGACATCTCCACCGGCCAGAGCCACGAGGGCCTCAGCTGCTGCTGCAGACTCACCCAGACCATCTTCAAGGTCACTTTTCTCATCTGCTGTGTCCGTCTGAAGGTAAATACAATAACGTTAATATGATATGAAGAGAAAATAAAATAATGTGAATATCATATGAAGAAAGCAATATTTTAGTACTGAATGTTCTGGTATACATATTTCAATAACATAGTCAGTGCAGCATTATCAGCATACATTGACATTTTATAAAAAAGAAAAGCAAAATCTCATATACTTTAAAGAGCAGCTACATTCCACATGGGATCAAATGATTTTATGAGACCCCACTGTGCTCTTTATTTTACTGGTTATACTTCACCAATATATTGCTTTAAAATCCCTCGCTGAATCCTCAAAATGTTACATGAAGTATTAGAGATAGTCTTACTATATTGCAGGTCTACTGTATCAAGTTATAATGTTACAGAGCCTAAAAAATACAAGAGTAAAGAACCATTGCCTCTGAGTCAGTATTGTGGGTGTGGGTATCAATCTCTGGTAGGGTGTCAATTTTCTCCCCTTCCCTCTTGTTCTCATAAACTCTTTCCTCTTTCCTTCTCTCCTTGGTCTTCTGTGCCTTGTCCTTCTTTCTTGCAGGTGGTGGAGTCTTAACTGGTTTCTTCTTGGGCTGGGGTGGTTTTGGTTTCTTTGGAGATCTCTTGGTCTTGCTAGGGGAGGGGGTCTTTTTGCTGATGATGGGTGATGTGGATTCCAGCGGCTAGTTGTATAAAGTATACTCAGTAAGTAAATGTTGGTACATTATAGAAAATAATCCAAGTAAGTTTATAGGAAGTAAGCAATTGCACTGAAATAAGTAATTCATATAAAGTAGGTAATCCATGTACAGTAAAGTAAGGATTCTGAGTCAGTGTAACACAAAAAGAATAACATAATAAATATTTAGATAATTTCTTATGACAGAAAAATACCTGACAATCATGATAACTGTACAAATCAATACCAAAGTACTTTATTTATCTTCTTAGTATATATAAACAGTCAAAGCTTCGAACATACATAAAATAAATGTGTCACAGACCTTGGAGACTGTAGAGGATGATGGTGGTAAAGGTGTTGAGGGTTGCTGAGGAGTGAGTTTGGGCACATTAGTTGTATTGGTGGTAGGTGTGGTGGAGATAGGAGGCAGGATTTCATCTTCATCTCGCATCCAAGCATCATCATCCAGGCAGTTTGGAGACATCTCAGGAAGAGGTGTGGCTGGCCGGTTGTGCTCTGGGGTCCGCATGGCTGACTCCACTGCTGACCGCACATCAGCTTCAAATTCTGCCTCAAGCTGCCGCAACTCCTGGGAGCCGACAGATTGGTGAGAGTGAGTAAACATTATCATACGTATCCTATTTTGCTTTTTCCCAGGGGGAGGGGGTTCCAAAATTTAATCAGAATACAGGAGAAGGGACAGAAATACCCAGAAAATGGATCATAATCGTATTTACTCCTCTATTCAAGCCCATGAACTTCTCAGCTTCCTCTCACTAATGTCATTTCAATTAACCTTGGTGCAAGGAGCCATTCCACTAACCGTCGAGTTAAAACACATGAATTTAGTACTGTACAGTGAAAGCGCCTATATGGCGAGCCAATTGTATTAAGAATAAAGTGAATGAATGTAGAGTAACGTAATTTTAAAGTACATTTTCTTGTATCCGGAATGTTCTCGGGCCCACTGGTGCCGGATAAAAGAGCTTTCACTATATCCTGCATCTGCAACATTACTAACAAAACCATATTTACCTTGAGCTCTTCTGACTCCACTTCTCTTTCTGCTTCCAGCAGTTCCCCCTCTTCCTCCTCCTTTTCATCATCTTCTCCGCTCTCTGACTGCGAGTCTGATTCTGAGAATTCACTGCTGCTGGAGGAGGATGATGATGATGAAGAAGATTCCTCCTTATCATCATCATCAGAGGATTCACTGCCTGCTGTGTCACAAAAAAACATTTCCATTATGAAGTGATTCATGAATTTTAGACAGAGTAACCAAATCTTACATTACTAATACTACAGTTAAAGTCCCTTAATCCGGAAGGCAGGGGGGTTTGAGACTTCTGAATTAGCGAAAATTCCGTATTATCGAAAAATGCTCCACAAAATACAGATAAAATACTTTTATGAATTTTAAATAGAGGTTTCTCTGTCACACGTAATTTATGAGGTAGAAAAGGGGTGGCGGGTGGATCGCAGCTCTTGCCAGGTCTGCTTGACGAAATTTTCCTAACTTCTCCTTTAAAATTGTTCATTGATAATTTACAGTTTATTCTTGAACAATTATTAATATTATGAATCAGTATACATGTATTATCCATTTTCTTTCATTAGATTAGTCAAGATATATCAGCATCGTTCTGATTGTCTTTACCACCCCAGTTCCTGTTAAATCTAATTTTACACAATGAAAGATGGATGAATGTAACAGGGTCTTAAGTGCAAGAATTTCATGTACCAAAACAATTAGAAACAAAAGTACCGAGTAATCTTTGGTTCTACCCCCTTTTTTTGTATATACCAGGCCTTCATCTCCATGCTGGAGGTAACCCTTCACTAGGGGAATCTTACAGAGAAGGGGTTCACTGATTCAGCTTCGGCTATGGCTGCCTAAGCAGGAAGACTTCATACAACTGACTCAAACCACTCACCCCGTGCTCACAGGGGTGTTAATCTCTGGCAACAGTGAGAGATTTTTATAGTGTCCCAAGCAGGACTCGAACGCTAGACCACAGATACTACAGCCATGCACTCTACTACTGTGCTAGCCAGAGGCTCACCTTTGGTCCAATTGTCAATTATTTCACACCACTGTATCTTAAATTTTTTAGCCATCTACTGTAAAATAGCATAATACTGCTGGTCAAATATATTGTAATATAAATCAATGGGAATGGATGAAGGATAGATGATATTATGCAGGTTCAACAAAGATGAATAAAAATGGCTACATTGATGCAGACCTGATTCATCTGACGACCATCCTTTTGCTCTTCTTCTCTTTGTTGAGGAGGACAAAGACTTGGTTTTAGCTTTGGGCTCCTGGTCACCTGGTCCGGAATCAGAATCCGAAGACTCGTCAACCTTGGTGTGGGCCAGCTTTGAACTTTCCTCATCTGACCCAACACCACGGCTGTCCTCATCCATGCAGGGTGGTGAAGGAGGTTTGATCTTGCGCTGTAAGAATGCATTTTTTTAAAATTATCGACATTAAATTATTGCCATATTAAACTTATTGTAAAAGTAAATACAAATGCAATGGGATTCTAAGTTAATAATGAAAAATATATAAAAATCTTAATTCCAAAGTAACAGTTTTTAATAAGTTATAATTTCAACTGATTATAAACAGTGGTGGTGGGGGAAAAAAATCCACAAACTATAACCTTTAATTGCAGAACTTTCTGCTTGTCGAAGTCCCCAGCACCGATTATCAATATACAGTAGTCTATCTATCTATAGCTCTGACGCCTCGTTCCCTCCGGGAACTCCCTCCAAGGGGGTTGCTACGGCAGAAGTGTCTCCAGTTCTCCCTGTTCCAACACTCCCTCCTTACTTGTTCAAACCCTCCCCTGCCCCTTACGTTTCTCTCCTTTACATACTCTTCCACTCTGGTGGTGTGCCTCTCACACCATGTCCCACGACTTCACTTCCATAAACCTTCATTACAAACTCCTCGTAATGCAGTAGTATGAAGTAATAAATAATTTATTGAATACAATCATTACATTAATGTTGTAGATAATAAAACAAACACATTACAAGTCCTTACTATTTTTCTAAATGAAGGCATTTTCGGCATTGCTGCTCTGAAACCAAGACCTAAGGATCCCAAAGAGTCAAGTCCAAATCCTTCTCTTGGCTCCAGTAATGATGATATTGAGTTTATTTTTTCTATTCTAGCTTGAGGCCCAGATGAGGTCTCAGAAGTAGTCTCTCTCTCCACTGCCTGTGCCTATAAAGACATGATTCATATTAGTACAGTATAGAATATACAAACAAAAGCCAGGCTAAGTATACTACGATGCTATATTGGAATAATCATAACCATTATCAGTATCAACATTAGTATTTTACTATTTGTGTATCATTATGAGTGTGAATGTATTTGTAACTTAGGCAAAGAATTTTTCTCAGCAGAATATTGTATCATATGCAAAACAGACTAAAATGAACACTGCATGCATTCATGCACTGAATCTGAAGTTACAATAAAATAGCACTAAATTCAAGGTATAATACATTATTAAAACAGTAAAAACATATACCATAGTCTTAAATGCCATACATGACAGTGTAAATAATTATAACTAATGATGCAATACCTTAAACTTTCTCTCCTGCTCATCCCACCATGTTTCAAAAGTCTTGAATGCAGTAGCTTCGATCATTCTCTTGTTAAAATCTCGCTTGAGAATGTTCTTCAGCTCTTCAATGACTGTATCTAGCACAGCACTATAAAAGAGATGAAAGTATATTATACAGAATAATACTTGACTGAGGGAGATGATACCTGTATAATCAATCATTTTGAGACAATACCTAAAATATCCATCACAATGTTATTATTAATACTCCAGAAAGTTGCACAAATGAATCAGTTTTAAATATATGACTCCAAACCTGTCAAGCTTAATGCAAATTTCAACACTGTAAAGTTTAACCAAACAAAAGAGTATAATATGAAGATTATCTTGAGCCTGATAGAGTGCTGGCAATGAAGTGTGACTTACTTGATGGTGGGGTCATGGTACTCTCCACTCTTGTGTGTTGCATCACTGGCATCCGCTGGAGCAGGGTAACCCGGCCCAAAGTATGAAGGGTAGGGAACCTGTCCAGGCATTGTGGTGCCTGGAGGTGGTTGGTTCATAGAGGGAAAGTTGGTAGGGAGAGCCATATACCCTGGGTTGTAACCTGGATACCCAGCAACAAAATTTGGTGGGTATCCTGGAGGTGGTTGCCAAGAGTATGTGGTAGAGTCTTGTGGTAGGGAAGTAGCTGTGGTAGGGTATCCAGCTGGGAGAAAAGAACCTGGATACCCTGGTGGAGCTGTGTAGTGGGTATATCCCGGAGGTGGTGCGGTGAACTGGGAACCCTGTGGTGGTATTGGAACATCCTGGTGGAGAATTGGGTCCTCAGTGGAACTTAAGCTAGATAAACTCATCCTATCATCATCTATACCATTTACTTGACTTTCTTCCTCCTCCCCTGGTTCAACTTTTATTTCACTAATAATATTTTTTTCACTAGCTTTCTCTTCTCTGTGTTTCTTTTTCACCTTTTTTTTCTTAAGCTTTTTCAACCGTTCTCTATTTTCCTCCCTCTCTCTTCTCTGTGCTTCCATTTTCAATTCTCTTCCCTTTTCATGCCAGTACATATACATTTCTTGAGATAAAAAAGGAGAAGGAGGGGTTGATAATGGTTCCAGTACACTGTCTAGCACTGCCCATTTTGACCTTCCTTCCCCACAACTATTAGAATCTTTGGAACCCTCCCCTACCTCACTGTCACTTCCAAGATCGGAGGAAGAAGAGGAGGAGGAATTACTGTCATCTGAGTTTGATACACTACCACTACTACTTGAGCTTGACTGTGTGCCAGATTCCTTGCTGTCTTTCACTTTTTTGTCCTCCTGGCTAGCAATATCTTTTTTCTCCTCCTCTTCATCACTTCCCAGGCCCAAAGCGAGAAAGGTAGGGGCCATGCCACTGTCCTTATTCTGCAACAACATGGCAATTCTTGTGTCCAGGTCCCAGTTGGATTTGTCTTCCTCTTCCTCCGACTCATTCTTGGGTTTGCTGTTAGAGGGTGGTTCTGGGACTTCTGGAGGTTCCTCAAGCTTGGGCCTGGTACTGACAATGCCAACAGCAGGCGTGGAATTACTATACGTATTTTCAGTGTGGGCATTGCGTTGATACCCGAGGGATTGGTGATGGTGGTGATGGTGGTCATACCGGGAGTTGGTGGTGTGGTGGTCAGGTGGAGGAGGAGGAGGGGCAGCAGCCTGGGGTGGTTGGGGAGGTAGCTGATTGGAGGTATGGTGGTGAGTTGGCCAGGCCTGGGGTGGAGCTGGGGGGGCAGCTGCAGTACTCCCGCTACCCCAGTGGTGACTGCCTGGAACACCTGCTGGGTATCTGTCAGGGCAAGAACAAATTTCATGTTCCAATATCTGTAACACATATAAGATCACTTGATTGTAACACAAGTAATCATAAAGCATCCACTAGAAAATAGTTTAGGGCGATATCTGTGATCCAGGAAAAAAAATAAATGATGAGCTAACTTACGTTCCTCTAAATTCGTGATATTGGTATCCTTGGTAGTACTGCTCATAACCGGAAAAGTTTTGTTGATACCCATACTGGGACTGCCGATGGTCTGAGTAGTAGGTGGCAGGAACAGTGGAGTTGGTAGAGGCAGCAGGGGCTGGTTGGTGTATAGTGGAACTTGCCTTTCTGTTATCCTCATATCTTGGAAAAGGATAGCAAAATTGAGAGAAAATCTTAAATATATATATACCTTACTGTAGTAAAAACTTGATATGCCACTAGTATTTATTCCATGCATTAGCCATACAATAAAAATCAAATACTGTACCTATCATTTCCCCATTTTACTGACTTTTTTTTACTGTACTTCTGAGAGTAATAAAATGCAGCCACTATACCTGTTTCGTTCAAACTCAGGTTTTTCTGAACTACGGCGATCTCTCTCCCTGTTGGGTTGACTTTCTTCATCTGGGAGAGGTGGAGGCTTAGCAGGGGGTGGAGGTCTTTTCTTGGCTTCTTTAGCTTCCTCTTCCCTCTTGGCTTCTTCCTCCAGCTGGGCACCCACTTCCTTGACACGCTTCTTACACTCCTCACCTTAAATTAAATAATGGTGTAAACGTTTTCATCAAACCAAAACCCTATGGAGTTAAACATAGTATGCAATACATATTCAATTATAATGCAAGAGGCAGGTTAATATCAAGATGCATATTGTTTTCTGGTTGATGTAGAGGGATATTGCAATTTGTACTGCAATCATATTTGCATTTATAGACAATCCACTAGTTTTCTATTTAGATCAAGAGAACTTTAAAAAATTACAGACTACTTGAAAAACTTACCAAAAGGGTCAAGAAACACCTGCAAAACCTTTCCCATAAGAGTGGCATTGTTGAGCTTCTTGACACAGTGACGAGCTGACTCAGGTTCCTCAAAGACCAGCCGAGCCACACCCAAGTGTTTGCGGGACAGGTCGTGGGTGAAGATTTCCAACTGCTGTATGGATCCACACTGGTGCTTGTTGACCTACAGGTATGTATACTGGTAAGCAGAGTAGAATGAATCAGTGGAGGGAAAGTGAGAAAGATATACCACAGATGAAACAGAGGGAAGTGCTTCTGCTGGTGAAGGAAGATGGTCATAAAGCAATTCATTCATGGCCATGAAGATATGCTATTTCTTGTATGTAAATCCTTTATAAATTTGAAAACATTTGTGTGTGCGTGTATATTTTTCCAGATGGCTGCACTTAGCCATTTGCAAATTAGTCTACTTATTAGCTCCAGAAACAAGTCAAGATCCATTAGTAATCTATAATTTGATAATCGTAAAATATTATCATAAAACAAAATTTCAGTATCGTCATGATTAAATAATTTGTGGTTCTGGTTGTTGCAAAGTTGTTTTCAAGGTTAAATTCATTAAAAAGATTTGTGTACTTACGATTTCATTATGTAGAAACTGGCGATCAATATTATCATTGATATTGAAGATGGTAACTTCTAATGGTGGTGGAGGTCCAACATAGTCAGAGTCAATCTAAAACATAAAAGCATTATGGTTCAATGTTGAAAAAATACACTCAAATTCAACTCACAGAAAAATTGGTTTATCTGTCATAAAATTATCCTCATTCAATCTAAGTCCATAGTAACTACTAACTATGACATTATACAGTATAATACAGCACTATTTCTATTAGCATTGTGCTGTATTGGGATTATTACCTTGAAGCGTGGGACCGAGAGGTCCATTGTTTCCGGCCGAATCCATATTTTCTGCTTGCGGGGATCTCGTAGTACAACTGGAGGGTAGGTAGGGTCTCCTTCTACAATACCCTCAAACCTAAACAGACATGATGACCAACGTAAATATTAATACTGTATGAATTTCATATATTATACCATACTATATAACTTTGGTGTAAATATATCAATAAGTTGGAGTAACATTGATCATCAGATTCAGTTACACAATGTTTTTTAAATGATAAAATATAAGACAGCCATATTTTCATTAGCATTGCATGAACATGATCTGCTTTAACACTAACAAGAATTATAAAAATTTGTAATAAAAAATATTTCATAGTTACGGTATAACTTTCTATTGGCTCTACAGAAAAACAAAAAATATTTTCAAGGACATTTAATGTGAAGCAATCACTCACATAATAAGACTCAAGCATCACATTCAGTGTGTGACCGATGAGGCACACATAGGCCTATACCCTAAATTTTTGTTTTCCAGTGCTCAGCACTGGCTGTGGGATCAAAGACCTTCTTCTCAATCTCCCTGGTGGTTGGAGGCCCCCAGACTCCTCAGTCCAGTACTCTGGTCCCATCTCCTTAAGATATACAGTCGCGAACCAAAGTTTCGCACCCCCCTTGGCTGACAGGAAGGCGAAGACAATGTTAAATATATGCTGAACGATGGGACAAACTGGTGTTTTGAGTTGGTAACGAAACAGTGTGAGGTTCATTTTCCATATCTTCCAGTTTGTGAAAATGAACCTCACACTGTTTCGTTACCAACTCGAAACACAAGTTTGTCCGATCGTTCAGCATATATTTAACATTGTCTTCGCTTTCCTGTCAGCCAAAGGGGGTGCGAAACTTTGGTTCGCGACTGTATTTCGGTAACCCAGGCATATAAGATAATAGCTAATACTGTAGTGATAATGAGGGGGACAGAAGAGAAGTCAGAGAGATTGAGGGTGCAGGTGCCCGGGTAATTTTATACCTTCTGGCATGTCAAATGCATTTATTTTTATGTTTGTTCATGTGTGCTTGGTTATTATAGAGGTAAAATTTTTATTTTGAAGATAATTTGAACAATTTTCCAGACTACTTTGATCTATCTACACATTTAGCCTTTTTCCCGCCAATAGCGGTTTCAGACAGCGACTATTTGGCCTGACTACATGTGTCGCTATCTGCGAGGTCGTACTGTACAGTATGGTATAAAATACCATAATTAACACTTTTTTTATTATATACCAGGTATAACTGGACAACTAATCAATAACAATACTATTTCTCTTTATTGACTGTCCATCCACAAAGAAAACAGTTAATCTTCAACATTAACAATAACATTACCTGTATAACTTGTTAGCACCATTAACAAGAGTTGGGTCAATGAGTAGCTTATAATTCCTCTTAGATGGTTGAGGTCCCAAGGGTGGATGCTTCTGTGGTGCTCCATGTCTTGTTGGATGATGTGATACAGGACGCTGATCCATCGTATGGCTGCAGCCTCCTATGTCAGTGAGTAGACAAAATGCTACTGTGATGAAATTATATAATAGGTCATATGCAAGAACATTCATAGTGTGATAATGGTACGACAACTCCATAGACTAACTACAAAGTGATCGTACCAGTACCATACCATCGTCTACACCATGGATGTTCTTGCATATGGCCCAATGGTACAATCGTGGACATATGATTCAATACACAGATGGATAACTCAAACAAATTGCCGACTTTTGTTTTCACATATGATATGATGTTATTGTTATTGTTTTTGAATAGTGAATTAATGTTTTAAATAAAAATGGGTGCTTGCAATAAATTAGAAGATGGTATTTAACCTACTTACTAGAAAGTTTCTCAGCTAACGAACATAGGGAAGCTCTCATATGTTTACATGAGTCATCCTAATGAATGTGGATAATTACTATCGTCTGCGACTTCACATTAATTATGGGGAGTACCTCCTTTAGGTAAATTAGAAGGGTAAGAATTACTCTAAACATTTTCATTCATTTAACAAGAAAAAAATATACTGTACAATGCCATGTCAGCTGATCACAGGATATGTAAACAAGCTTCTTCTGTACACTTAAGATTTAATGATGCTGAATATTTTTATGGTAATACGTGGTGTAGTTCTCCCAAAATTACACATACAGTACTTACAAATACAATAGTCTTCACCCATATGAACACTGAACTAACGTTAGGTTAGGACTAACTAACTACAAGGTCTTCTACAAAGGTATTGACACGACTCTTAGATAACACTAACAACGTATGCCAAAATTATATCCCACCGGTATTCAATATAAGTGCAAATGTACACCTCCCAACATCACTGAAATCCACGTATCTTGCCAAAACACAGATGTAAATCCAAAACACTGGCAGACAAACACACGGCAGACCCTCAATCGACAACAACCAACATCTCATCTGTTGTGGAAGACCCTATATGACCTACCTGACCTTATACATATACCTCTCAGGGTCACCCTAATACCTCCATGCCTTAGCTGACCCCTTCAACGTCACGCCAAGGTGGGTGTGGATGACTTACCTGGAGTTTAGGTCTACAAGTTCACATAAATTGTTTGGTTTGCCATCTCACGCAGTCCATCCATGTCCGATACAAATCCCAGTGTTGCCAGGTCTGCTGGTGCTCGACCATATTTCCCCAATAACCTCAACATCAAAATTTCCCTATTTACCTAGCCTCTGGCTAGAGTAAGCGTCTGCAGTTTCTGTGGTCCAGGCAGCATTCTAGTCCTACTCGCAGACACTGTAAACATTTCTCACTGTTGCCATCCCTCATGATCCCTGTGAGCAAGGGTTGGGGGGTTTGAGTCGGCTGTCTGAGGCAGTACTCGGGTCCTGTTTACGATGCAATAGCTGCGGAGTGAGGGGCACAGGGAACTCCTCCTCTGTAATATTTCCCTAGGGTCTAGGGTTACCTCCAGCGTGAAGATGAAAGTTTAGTATAGAAAAAAAACCTAAAAAATTCCCTGCTTACCCTTGAAGATAGTCGCACATTTACCATCATCTTATGGATATTTCGTCTGATAGAAATGTCTCCATTTACTCTTGAACAATGTTTATATAATTTCCCCATTGTTACCTCTAATTTTACATGTCTAGAGAAAATTCTCCATACTTTTGGCAACACTGTGCTGAGCTTGCCCACCAAAATAATCCTTCTTCTCATATATAAATAAAACACTAATAGTCACTCTTTTATTTTTCTATCCCATGTGTGGGTGTGGGGTAATTTCTCATGCCATAAAACTCTATTTCTAGGTAACTATAGCAAGCCTGGAAAATCATATCAAATGTGAGGAAGTTGTGGCAAATAATAAACAATGGTTCTGATTGGTTCAAGGTATTTACACCAACCAATGAGAACTCTTGAAATAAGTGACGTCATTATTTGGAGGTGACGTCAGATGCGAAGCAATATTAGGAATTATAGCTATAGTAGAGGTTTTTACGCCACGTTTGGCTGGTTTGAATATATGGATGATGTAATACTAGGACAATATCGGGTTGACAGAGCTCAATGATAACTATTTAGACTACTACTAAGAAATAATATTTATTTTTCATCATTACTATTAACTAATAAACTACCTACACAATAATAAATTTAGATTGTTTAGGTTTAGTCGCGCCAAAAGTGGGCTATTTCTAGGGAATGTTTGGGCGAGAAGAGCACCGACGCACTGGCAACACTGAAGCAGCAGCATCAACAACAGAGTAGCACTGTGGCAGACGTCAGTGGGGAAGCAAGGACGGCAGGCTTGGGGCAGGCCAAACAAACAACCACCACCAGCACACACACACACACAGACACAACATTACCTGACTGAACACTTGTATCCACGTCACAGTTGCTCAGTTAATTTACTTTATTATTATTATATTCCTTAAATATGGCTGACAAAGAAGATAGTAACAACATGGACGTCAACACACCAGAACACGTGGTTACTGAAATGGTATAATAATAATAATAATAATAACAACAACAACAATAATCCCAGTATATTTTAAAATTATCATTGTTATTGTATTTGTACTTGTGATAATACGGGATGATTGTTATCTATCTGTTATGTATGTTTCAAAAATAATTTATTATGAATATATTCCACAAATTTATCCTTATTTTTTTGCCAGTCATACCCACTGTACATTTTTATACAGGCATAATATATTTCCTTCCTTCTTGTTTCTCGACTACCCATTACTGTAGACTGTCCAAGTTAACAGGTGCCCCCGTATTATAATTATTTGGAGAACCATTGGACTTTAGAACGAAGTCAAATGAAGTAGCCTATTCAGTGTGATAATTCCTACCCTATAACTACTCTACGTCAAAATTATTATTGATTAACTTGGATGCCTTTTTGCACATCTAGATGATAGAATACCCGGTATATGTTATGGTAAGAATAATTCGTATCCAGGGATATTTTCAAGCATAATGATTGAAATTGACAGGTAATATAACGGTATATTTACAGAAAATCTTGGTTCACTATATTGTATATATTAGTATCATTATCCACTATTTTGGACCATTCTAAGACACTTTTCATCTATGTTGTTTCTCTCGGAAATGCCCCGTTTTCGAGATATGCCCCGTTTACAAACATAATTTGGAAACTAGTCTGACCTGACCTAGACCAAAGCAGAATACCGGGACCTAACCTGGGCAAACTACCGGGTATAACTAGTGTAAACTATCACAAAGTGACTGGGGCAAATTCCCAGGACCTAGCCTAATGTGATAATACTGCTCAAGCCTAGCCAAAAACCCAGTTATTCTGTAATAATACCAATATAACTTTATTAAATGAATAAAAGCATGTGATTTATCCATTTTTGCCTACTACACCAAGAGTGAAACCTAAGGAACTTTGAATTATATGTATATTTCTATATTGGTATAATAACCATACACTGTACATTCACATGTTAAGCTCTTACAATGTACAGTAGTGTTTAACAAGAGATTAGTGTTTTGTCATCATTGACTGACTTGCAGTACAGTATAGTTTGGAGTTCATAGTATTTATGTTTTTATTTTCTATAAATAAATGCAAAATTATTGACTATATATAATTATCTTTAATGTACAGTATTAGTTATCAATATTTACAGAACACAGTGATCTAAACACTAATACACTTGAAGATTGTTTGTGGAGGATTACCAAGGTCAAATTCCCAGGTTAGGTTGGGTAATTAATATTGTAGCACTTAGTATGATTATTTTAGGGAAATAATGACACCTGAATTTTACTTGTAGCAGGATGTAGCTACTTCACCTGGTATAAACCATCAAATGGACAACACACCTTGCCAGGTTGACAAGCAGCTAGACTTTATCACCATTAATAAAGGTATTTAGTTTGTCAACTTTATCATTATATTTTGTTTTGGTTTATAGTGTATCATAAGTAAAAATGGTTTGTTAGTTTCATACAATATGTAAAACTTTAATTATGAAAGGTTTAAAATATTCTTTTCACTTTGTAACTTTTAAAGTATGAAGATGGTAACAGTATTTCTGAGCAGTTGGAATGGTTGTAATTGTATGATTTAAATTAATTATATATCTTTTTGTCTAAATTTGTTGACCTGTTTGGTAAATATTTTCTTTTATAATTTTATATATTCTCTCAATAAAATTTAAAAAATATTCTTGTACAGTAGTTCATATTCATGAAAGCAAATAATTGTGTCATTGTTTCCATTTCATTGCAGAGGGTCACCTTCTCCTTGGCAGCAGTAGTTTAACTGGTCGTTATTGGGGTGGTTCCTTGTGGTACTATGACAACCCTGCCTTGGCCCCTAGTGTAGAGAAGTGTCGTGTCGGATATGAAGCAGGATCTGGCCTGCCTGATGGTGTCTTCCTAGATGGTGAAAAGATTGTGATGGTTGGCTTGGTAAGGATGTGGAAATTAATACTTGTTTAGACAGTGTTCCAGACAACTGAAGTCACCACCACAATTGAAACTCAATGAACTGAAGACCCAATTAATATTTATTATATGCAACTGTACTATGCCTTGCATATCTAAGAATGGATGACTTTGATATAGACAGTTGGTATAATATATGATCAAGAGAGATGGCGTACAGTCAAATTATCCCTAGTTACTAATGTTGCCAAATCTTCTATGACAGAAGATATTGCCATATTTTGTTAGATTTTAGTAAATCTTTTTGCAGCTTCAAAATTTGTCCTTATAATGTTATTCAATAAAATTTCTTACATCATGGGATGTCTACCTTTTGGTTCATACAGTTTTTATTTTCTTTCATCTCAGGATAGTGGAGCTGTTGAATTTCTAAAATTGTCACAAGAAGAAGAGAGTATGCAGATGAGGAGCTTATGTCAGGTTACGGAGCACCTGGATGCTGTGGTGTGTGTCAAGGTCACATGTCAAAAGAAGTCTGCACTTACAGGATCCTTAGACAGAAGGTAAAATATAATATGATTTTAGTATGTTATATATAATGCTACTGATAGAGGTGTGTCTCAGTCTAACACTAGCTTAGCACTGTACCATGATTCAAATATTATTTTGTTAGTCGTGTACTCGTGTTGTGGTGTATTAATTGTTATGTTTATTTCACAGCATCCGAGTGTGGGACAACGAGACCTCCCTGGTAACTAAATTGCTCTCCCCTGCTCACTCCCAGCAAGTGACATCACTGTCACCTCACCCTGCCAATGACCACCTCTTTCTCTCTGCTGGCATGGATGGCAATGTACTACTTTGGGATCTCAGGTGCCCAAAGCCTGCCTCATGTGAGTAAAAATACATAAGGGTGTTTTCCTCTATCTTGCACCTGATAAGTTTAATGTTTACTGATGCTATCCTTTAGCTTCTCAGTCTTAGTGGTAATCCCACCCACCCCAGAAAAAAACAAATTTGATTGGCACTGAGTATTGGTCAGAAGGTCAAACCTGCTGGTATCACGTGGGTTAAGTTGTTATTTTAGTTCCCCAGACTGTCAGGCTGAGCAGTCCTGAGTCCCGTTAACTGAAGCTATAAGTGCTATCCAGGACCTTAAGAAAATGTTTCTTTCTTAATTAGTGCCCTTGTTATGTATGAAAAATATAACTGATGTAAAATGGAGGGGTGATATTATTAAACTACATTTTCAAGGAAAAGGCTCTTCGTTACTCAATAAGTGTTATTTTATAATATCAATTGAGCCTATTCGTCGAAGAAGTAGTTTAGTAATATGACACTTGAACTCTTATTGAGTAAGGACACTGGGATTTTATTTAGCCTAAGATTAAACCTGCTACAAGCCAGTGAGTACATCTTTGACTCTCTTTCAGGTGTATACCGTGACTGGGACGACAAGCCAGAGTCAGTGTTATGGGTCGGTGAAGATGATCATTATCTGGTGGGGCTGCAGAGTGGCCAGGTCGCTCTGCGTTGTACCACCAACCTCAATCACAATGTTACCACCTGCCAGACACTCTCCAGACCCATCTATAAACTAGAACTTAATCCAACAAGGTAAGTTTTTTGTAGCCTTCATTTGGAGCACTAAAAGGCATGGTTATTATGCAAGGTGTTCCAACAGGAATGACCATAACTTTGGTGAAGGTTTGTTGGTGGTGTTAAAAGTTAAACTGTTCTATGAAGGTTTGCAAGTCTTATGAAAACATGACTTGCATTCACTTAAAAATAATGGATAGTAGGACACCTCAGCTGTGTCGAGTTAGAATTGTTCCGTCGACGTTATTTCTCTCAAGGCTATGGTTTTGATAGTGAGTTGGAGGATATTAATTCCTCCAAAGTGCCAGCAAAATATACCATGTATTAAATAGTACCTTTCTCTCAGTAATCTATGTTCTGTTACTGTTACCAACACAATTTTAGTCTTCATTATTCCATTTGTCAGGGTAATCTCTTTTATGCAGGTTGTTTGGAATGAGTATGGGAGTGTTAATGTGATATATATTATGGTGTGAATGGTATTTTTATTACATGATTTCCTGCTAAATGGTCATGAGTTGGATACTATATTTCAGACCATCCCAGGTTGCTGTATGTGGAAATGACAGTAAGGTCATAGTTTTGGATATCGTCAATAAAGAAATTAAAAAAAGGTAAGCATGTTTTGTATTTACTGTACTTATATTTTTATTTATTGAATATATAATAGGCTTGTTTTACTATTGACAGAGTTGCACCTATCATCCATAATTACTGTATATCTGTGGGCAAAACAAATTAAAAGAGTAAAAATAATTTGGTATGGGTAATGTACTGTACTAAGAATACAGTTTATTTACTGGATGGTATTAAATTTTCCACCCATTGTTTTCTATTGCTTGGGCACCTATTTTTTTTATTGGTTTAAAGTATTGTAAATATTTATACTGTTGGTTGAATTAATGAATACTACCGTAAAGTAGTTCTTCTGATGGAATATTTGTGACTATACTTTCAGGTACGAAGATAATCGCCACACCGACTTTGTACGAGGACTGGCTTGGAAGGATAGCAATTCTCTGGTTTCCTGTGGTTGGGACAGTTCAGTACACATTCATGGGTTATAGTCGTATACAGTGAATCCTGTACGGGAAGATAAGTTTATAACGATTAATGTCGGCACCAAAGGGCACTCGCTGAAGAATTATAAGGGAATATTTTAACTGTGATGAAAAAAATCCATGGTATACTGTATCTTCATATTGAGTAAAATTGGTTTATGAAGGGCAGGATACATTATTTGCATTTTTCCCTATCCTTTGGAATTTTGTGGCATTTTAATTTATAAAAAAAAATATTTAGGACGTATGATATTGCTATGTACCATTTTGTATGTATTGTCACATGAACCTTATTTGTAATTTACTTGTATTCTTGCCAATTTTCATACTGGTAGCTTGTGTGATATATTGGCCATGTTAGGAATTTATTAAAGTGTTATTTTTATTAACCAGCATTATATATTTCCTTTTTACCAGTGCTATGAGTTTGTATCTACTGAAAAACAATTGAAAAGCCCGACACATTGGATTCTCTTCATTCCTTACAACTGAGAGATGGACTATAATACCTAGTGAAAGAGGTCACCCTATTATAGTTCCCATTGTCATAAAAAAATGAACATACTGGCATTCTAAAACCAATAAGGAAAAGTAGGCAAATATTTTTCAGATTAATTTCCCTTATGGTTGTAGGATGAAATACACAAGCACATGTTATTATTTACCGTAACCTTTAACAACACCGTTTATCATGCATAATATTCTTATAGACATTAGGCAGAAATATTTTTTTGCACATTAAGACCCATAAATGTAGTGTTATGGGACATTTTTTTTTTTTCAAATGGAGAATATTGCCAGCAAAATATTTTAGTCTCGTATTAACTGCAGTCTGCTTTGAGAGTGAGGTTTCATAGCGTGTGTGTGACCAAGGAGCTTCATTTCTTGGCTTTGTGTGTGACTGTTTGGGCCGTTTGTAAGAACATCCGTGGTGTGTACGATGATGTGGTAGGCCTACTGTACGACGACTCTGTTGTTTGTCCATGGAGCCATCGTATGGACCACAAACGTTCTTGAATATGGCCCACGTGATGGTGAGCTAACCACATCCAACAAGGCAGTTTTCTAGTTTAGCACTTATATAGTTTTTATTTTTATATATGTTTTCATACATGTGCCTTTTCGGGACCTTAATCACCCAATAAGATCATTAGGCTAAAACTTCTATAGTTTTATTTTTTTTTGTCATACGTGTGCAAAATTTTTAGAGACCTTTATCACCCATTACATTTCTGTCATTTTCCAAGTTCTTTATTTTATACGTATGCTTTTTCGAAACCTTTAATTATCACCCCAGAGTATTCATTCATTTACACCATGGAAAAGCAATGGGAACTGACAGATTGTTCTTTCCCCAGAGTAAAGTTACATTCCAAATTAATGATCTAATATTAATTCGACTGATGGGTTCTGACCACACTGACAGTATATAAGAATGACCGGAAAATTCTGGCTGATTAATTGTGATACACCATGCAAAATTAAGTACTGTAAATAAAAAAAAATGGCGTGTTACTCCTTGTAATGCTAAACTACAAATAATATCGAAATAATGGATTGTATGTGGGTTCCTAATGAGATATCCTTTAATTAAGTCCCCTACCATTTTTTTTTTTGTATCGCGCCCACAGTGAGCCTTTCACACACAAACCTTGACCATATACTTATTTAGCAATAGTGTGTAGTCTAATATTAGTCATTAGATGGTCAAATGGTTTAAATAAAATTATAATCATACAATACACAACCCGGATTAAATTCCCTACGAGATACCATATCAGAAATCGGTAAATATCGAATGAATTACCATTATTGCGTATGGTTTTTCTACCTTCATTACCCACTAATTTAGACCATTCTAAGACTATTTTCTTCTATGGCATTTCCTCCACAAATACCTCATTTCCAAGATAGGTCATATTCAAATGGGGCTTTTTAAAATTAGCCTGACCTAACCTGGGCAAACTATCGGGAAATAATCATGATAAAGTACAATAAATAACTGAGACCCAGCCGGATCTGGCAACACTGCAGCAAAACGGTAATTCTTTCAATAAATACCCAGAAATCCCACAAACTATTCCAAAATGTTACTTCCATTATTATTATTATTATTCATACAGATAAATGTTCTTCTAAAGTGATGGCAGCAATTTAATTAATATAAATCGTGTCAAGTGGGTCACAATCTCAAATAGTTCATCACCTCTCCAGTAATATAATAAGAATCCTTGGTTCAGTTTAGTCACCGTAAGTCCGTAACTAGAGTGGTTACCGCGTGTACAGTATAGGTCAGCACGAGAGGTGGCGGACCCTAGTGGCAGTCGTGGGAACCTTAGTACTCAGTAGTGACCGTAAACGCCAACAGATGGAAGGTGGGTCGCATTGCCATCATTTTTACCCGGGAACATTTAGTTCTCGCTAATGACCAGACGCCACATCGACTCGTATCAACTTATCCCCTCCCTCTAATGGAGGATTTTATCAACGAGTGGAGGAAAATCCCGGAAAATCGATGTCTGTAGAGAGAGATCCAACAGGGCTAAAGCGTTTCCTCTTCCCACTGCCTGACTGGAGTAAATGATCGTGTTGATGTGGCGCGGGAACGACTGAGGGAGGAGTTACAGTAGTAGTATTGAAGAGGTGTGTGGGGGAGTAAATCAGGGGTAAAGTTTTTATTTATTGGGTACGGTGGGTGTGAATATACTGTAACTGCTTGGGGAACGAAGACTGAATTATTTATTGTACATGAAGTTAACGAGGCGGTGCGAGGAGTGATGAATGAATGAATGCATGAATGAAGAAGCTACCTGGGAGAGTAAAGAGGGATGAGTGAGTGAGGCAGGTTGGTTGGCTGAAGGGAGAGAGCGAGCGTTATAAGCGAGGCAGCAATCTTGTGCCCGAGTAATCTTATCCACACTATTAGCAGGGCCGCTCAGCCACTCTGACAAATTGCCGCCCGCCACAACTGCACTGCACCTCTTGATATGGCTGCGAGAGGGATGGGGGAAGAGAGGATGGGAGGAGGAAGGAGAATGGGAGAGGATGGGAGGAGGAAGGTAGGGAGGCGGGGAAGGGGAAGGAGAATGGGAGAGGATGGGAGGAGGAAGGTAGGGAGGCGGGGAAGGGGAAGGAGATGGGGGAGGATGGGAGAAGGTAGGTAGGTAGGCGGGGAAGGGGAAGGAGATGGGAGAAGGTAGGTAGGTAGGTGGGTGAGGGAAAGGAGATGGGAGAAGGAAGGGAGGCGGATGAGGGGAAATAGATGATGGGAGAGCGGAAGGAGATAGGACAGGGTCGGAGGGAGAGAAGAGGATGGGAATGAAATGATGTGAGCAGCCGGTGACAAGGAGATGAAGTGTTGGTGGTGGTGTGAGGAGATTGGACCCAGTGTGCGGACAGACAAGGATTGGAGGGCAGGAAATTTAACCTTTAAGGGACCCTGTGATGTAGTAAGAAAATTGGAGATAAATGAGTCCTTCAAATATTAACACAAAACGTCACCTATATGGAAGGAGCTTGTTTGGTGGCATAGTCGGGAGGAATCAGAAGCCTCCGTTTCACATACACGATCACAGGGTCCTAAGGGGGTTCCTCCAAACTAATCCAAGCAACAAAAGGCTACAACCATTATTTCTGTTAATCTGGTCCTGTTTACTGGCATATTTTAAAGGAATCAAGTCGCTCTAATATACCAAAAGTATACTATCCCCTTAATTAACTGTAGGTGTTATTGTAGTTATGTAATTTATTATTATTCAGTACCGTAGTATTACTGAAGGTGGAGTGCAGGAAAGTTAACCTTTACTTAAGTAGGCTATACATCTTGTACATAAGAGCGCCTTGAATCCTTCAGTCAGTTTAAGATAACACAAGAAAACAACCCCTGTCTAAAAGTTACACACACACACACACACACTTAATTACGACTTGAGTGAAAGAAAATGTTAAAGTATATAAAATAATAGAACAAACTTATCCCCCAAGAACCACGCCCGCTGATAACTTGACAATAATTATTTTGCCCAGGTGACGAAAGTAGTACAAGTAATAATAATAGCCGTCCCGTCCGTAGCACCACAACATAACATTAAATACATTCCATATTGGCCGCAGTCTATTATCACTATCATAACCGGTAGCAAAGCGGCAGGGTCCACTACTATTATCGTCCACATAATCACAGTCAGTCCGGCCTCCCCCCTCCGCCGCCCGCCCCTGGACACTACCGCAATCACTGCACACATAACCTCTCCCCCGACCCCTCGTATCAATACCACCCTATTGAATACAACAACTAACTAATTCAATTTAACGCGAGTCTCCCTCCCCTCCCCTCCCCTCCCTTACCGTCCACCTCTACCACACACCGCTATACCACCCATACTAGCTCCTCCTCCTCCTGGCTGCTCTCTCCCCCTCACCCCTCCTCTCACTCTCGCTCCCACCCCTTTCTGTACTCCTTTTACATACCTCCCTCCCTTTATCCCTCCCACACCCCTTGCTTCCCTGCTTTCAACCTCCTCTATACTCTCTCACTCTACCTCCCTCCCTCCTCCCTTTCCTGTTTCACTTCCCCTCTCCCCTCCTCATTCCATCTCGTTATATCACCACTTCTCTTCCTTCTCACATGTATAAAGGCTATAACACACCCATTTATCCCCCTCTCTATCACCCAACCTAACCCTCCTTCACACCAACCATTCTATAACCCCATGTACCCATCTGTACCTCACTCCCCCCACCCTTTCTATCTCCTTCCCATTGCTGTCTATAATACTTCTGTCTTCATTTATTTCTGTCCCTCTTCTCTTCTGTTTATCTTCTACTACCTCCTCTCCTCTCCCTTACCCTTTCTATCCCCCCTCTCCCCTTTTCTATCACCCATTTCCCTTTCCATTAAGCCACAAATGTCAAACTACCCGCCTCTCTCTTCTACACATACACTCTTTCTCTCACTCTTCATACCTGCCCCTGTTTCATTCCTGCTCTCTTTCTCTCCATGCCTGCCCCTCTTCCATTCCTGCTCTCTCTCTCTCTCTCTCTCTCTCTCTCTCTCTCTCTGGTCCCCGCGCTCGCTTGTCGCTCACATAAAAAGGTATAATTACATGTCCATTCACCAGCGATTTGTATTATGACGGGCGCGGCTGACAAAACAATGGACTTGTGTGTGTTTTATTGTTGGGTGGAAGCGAGCGGTGGTGGCCAGAGTGATTCCTGCCTCTGTGTGTGTGTATGTGTGTGTGTTTATGTGTGTGTGAGGGACGGGGTGCATGCATGGGGACAGAGTTTTAGCAGCAGGTGTATAGGGAAGTAGAGGGACATACTGTTTCATAGGGAAGGTATGGGAAATAGGAATGTAGAGGGATACAGGGAATTAAGGAATGGGAAATAATGATGAAAGTAGAGGAGTCATAAAATTATAGGAAAGGACTGGGAATGGATAGAGAAATGTAGTTAGTTGGGAAATTGATTAGTGGTATGTTTTGAAGACGGGAGAGAGATAAACAAGGATTAATTGGTTGTGGAAGGAAGGGTGCATGGAACAGAGTGTGAAGGAACAGAGTGAGAAAGGAAATAGAAAAGGGACATAATTGTATATATTATAGTGAGATAGGAATTAGGAGGAAGAGAGGCAAATAGGTGGGACAAATTGAGATAAGAAACAGAGAACAAGAATCAAATAGGAGGGAAAGAATTAGATAACAAACAACAACAGAATAGAGAATAAGATCTTTAAGAAAATAAATAATGATCGAGGTGAAGAGAGAATAAGATGTGTAAGAAAATAATAAATAATGATCGAGGTGCCTATTGTTGTCGGTAAATAATGATTGTAAACTACTGATTCCTCCACTCTGATCAGAAACCACCAATAAAACAGGCATTAATAATTACCTGTTTTCTGACACATGCAGCCTGGAGAAATTCGTATTAACTATTACCCACTTCCCATTCTATTAAACCACAAATGTCATACTACCTGCCACTCTCTCTCTCTCTCTCTCTCTCTCTCTCTGTTGACATCATCACATAATCCTTTTAAATAAATGACTTGAAATATTTAGCTCAAGACTTGTTTCAAAATTTATAGATTGCAGATCACACGTTCGAGCATATTTATTTGAAGCGTTTTAATTATTACGCCTGTACACACATGGCTAAATGTAATACGATACCAGTAAATAAAAAGTCAGGAATAAAACATAGAATACTGAATGTAAAATTACGATAGAACCAAACTGAGCGAAAGGTGTGAATGAAAATATTGTATCGTCCACCTCTCCATGCACCGTTGCCATTTAAGCGGGTCTGAATTATAATAGTGTTAAAGTTGTCAAAATCATTGTTTGGGAAATAATGGGATATTCTTTGGTGGTCGCTAGCTCCCTCGACCTTCTAATATCCCAATTCTATCCCCCTCCACCTCTATACTATAAAAGCCTCTCCCTTACTCCCTCCTTTCCTCCTTCTGCCTCCTAACGTCCCCTTCCCTCCCTCTGTCTCCCTCCTCTAAGCTTCTCCCTCCCTCCCTCCCTCCCCCTTTAAGCTCCTCCCCCCTCCCTACTACCCTCCCTCCGTCCCTCGGCCACCGCTTGCATCAGTGACGACAAATCCCTTCCGACACAGGTATTTGTTTATGCATTTTCTCGTGTGAGTATTGCGTCGGTCGGACAGTTCCCCGCGTCGACATCTGTGATCCATGAAATATTCCCGCGCTGTGAGGACCAACCAACCAACGGCTGAGTGAGTGACAGTGGAAGCCCGTGTGAATGAATCTTTAACTCCTGTGAGATTTTATCGGCGAATATTGTCAAGCGTTACTGATTCTTCCCTCTTCCAGAACTTACTTTATATGAAACGACGATGAAGAACTTTAACGTTGTAATCTTTCTGTTTTGTGGCCTCCAATTTATCCATATTATGAAATCACGAAGCAGATCCCTTATGAATTAACATTTAAGTCGTCTGTGTCCTGTCATTATTGGGAGTAATTGGTAGCCCTCCAATTCACCAAGAGAGAGAGAGAGAGAGAGAGAGAGAGAGAGAGAGAGAGAGAGAGAGAGAGAGAGAGAGAGAGAGAGACTGTGTGTGTGTGTGTACAACTTTGCTCATTATTCTTCACTGCCATGAAAGCATATAGTTTATCTAATACAAAAGATGTGAGTATCCTAAAAAAAAGTAATCTTCCATCTTCTACATGAAAATTTACTCCCTTATATATTTGACCGTGAACATATGTTTTTATACACAGGAGGGTCGGCTCGTCAAACAGATATCTGGCCATATTGTTTCTCATGTTATTTTTATGAGGACCTGATTTTACATCTTGACATTAGAAGCTGCTGGTGTTTAACTTATACAGAGGTAAACTATTAAACCATGACTCGAGGGGGATAGATAATACACTTTTGGTACGGTACATTTACAGCGCCTTGATTCCTTGTCTAAAGTATTTATCTATTTTAATGCCTCAATCATGTCACGTCTCCCTCTTCTTCTCTTCGTGGTTCAGTAGAGTGAAGGTTCCGCTCTTTCAGTCTTTCGTCATGTGGGAGATATCGATATTGTGAATAATTTCTGTCATCATTTGTGTACTCCCTATCACAATCATGTAAAATGTGGGCACCAAAACTACTATAGTAATTAAACTGCGTAACCTAAGTGTTGTTGAAATAAAACCAAAATAATATTTATACGTACAATAAAACTTTCTCAGTTCGATGATTTACAAATTGTGGTGTGAACCGTAATAACCAGTTGACTCTGTTATGTACAGCACAATACACATTTTGTAATAATATTCATAATCATAACTCATACATCTTTTTCACACGTTAACAAGTTTGTTGCACATTGTCTCGTTTGTTGTAATTTCAACATTTTACATTATATATTTTCCAGTACGCGGTAGCCTATATTAATTTTACCTTCCCTCTGGCCCGTGTTGATATTATTGTCCACAGCTGTACATTCGTGGGTGGAGAAATATGGAACTATTACAACAAAGTCAATCTGTATCTGCCAGTGGCTATAGACGCTTCAAGAGACGAGATACAGTACATATCCTTGTTCAGTCCTCTCCCTTGATCCCCCGACCTCAATCTATTACACCAGTATCCCCTCTCTCTCTCTCTCTCTTTCCCTCTCTCTCTTGGTCCAAATTGCTCTCTTTCTCTCTCTCTCTCTCTCCCTCTCTCCTGCGCCAAATTGCTCTCTCTCTCTCTCTCTCTCATCTATCGGAGCGTGATATGTTTCCTCCCGACAGCCAGCGTCCAATTTAGCCATTTGCTGCGAGTGTTACCAACGTTCCCAGGCTCATAAGACCACCTCTAATCCCTCACTCACATCAAGGAGCATCACCTACCAAAAGGCACTCACTCACTCACACACTCACTCCTCCTCAGTGTGATCAGGCCTTGTGTTTTGTTTACCCACAACAGCACCTGAGGAAGTGTAAACGAGACTCATAATACATTCGTACTGAGCCAAAGGACGTGTCAGAATGGTAGAGGCTATTAGGAGGAGTAGGGACTAGGGAGCCAAGCATGTATGTGGCGAGCGCTGGCACCTCTGCTCGTCACTATTAGACGGTTCATCAGGCGCGAGTAGTTGCCAACTCTCACCAACAGATGTGCTGCCACTGGATCCCCTCCTCTCTCTCTCTCTCTCTCTCTCTCGCTCTCTCCCCTTATCTCTCTTCCCTCTCTCTCTCTCTCTCTCTCCAAGCCAGCCAGCCACCCAGCCACAACTTCCCTCATAAATCACAACCGCTCATCACACAGTATATACACCGTAATGGCGACTTAACATACAATGGAATCTCTCCCTGGTAATATGAAATAGAGACTGCGAGCGAGGCTATAATGTTATGGTTATTGCGTTAAAAAGTAGCGGATATTGACAGGGGCTGAGGGGAAGCTCGAGTTACAAGGCAAGTCCAATCAAGCGAACATAATTGTGTGAGGGAGGGAGGTCGGCGTGTAACAATAATGGCCACGGTTATTCTCTTTTAAGTCTGCTGCCCGTCTGTCTGTATGTCTGTCTGTCTGTGTGTGTGTGTGTGTGGCGGGGGTTTGAGCATCGTCGTCGTCGTCGTTGTCTTCGCCTCAACAATTCAAAGAGTGCAGCAGCAGGTGTATCAATAATAGTCTCGTTTTCCTCCTTCCTCCGTCCTTTCTCCTCCATTTTCGGTCCGCCAGCAGATATACTATTACTAAGTCTTATTCCTTGTAGATTCTTGAACTTGGAGGATGAATGAAACCTTAAATTGTGACCGGAGGAACTTAGGAAGGAGATATTTTGGTCTTGTGTAATACGCTCTTAGGAGAGAATCACTCCCCTTGAACACACTATGATATTGACACCTTAAAGGGAGGAGGGAGGTACAGTGTTGGTGGTAAGTTTGGAGCAAGTGATTCATTTAACTATGCCAAGCAACATGCCGCCATTATTTGTTTTTAATCTGGTCCTGTTTCTTGGCATACTTTGTAGGAATGAAGACGCTTTAACGTACCAAAAGTTTATTACACCCTTAAATACTAATGTAATTTTTTTCTCGCATAGTCTGGAGGAATCAGTAGCACATCATTATTTACTTCCAAGCTATACCAAGTAACAGGCCACCATTATTTTCGTTCACCTGGTTCTGTTTCCTCTTTCCTCCTGGCATACTTTGAAGGAATATCAAGTCCCTCCAAATTACCGAAAGTATCCTCGGAGTATAAACTGAAGACCCTTGTACTATTATCGTCACCAAACGCTAAGACAGAATACTATAACCACATTGACTAACCAACTATAGTACTTCCGGGACACTGACTGGTGGTATCTAACTACAGTAGCCTTGCAACTCCTCCTCGTCTCTCTCGATTGAATTATAGAGGAACGATCAATAAGGACCGTACGCGATCATGTTCACTGTATATTTTTACCCTTCCCATCCTCCTCCTCCTCCCATTCCATTCCATTCCTCCTCCCTCCCTCCTCACATCCTTTCCTTACCACCTCTTCTTCCCTTTCGCCGTCCTGCCGCCGATGTCCCGCCGCCGTCCCGCCGCCGTCCCGTCGCCGCCGCCGCCGCCGCCGTAATTTTTTAATAATTATTATTATTTTTTTAGATAATATATATATATATATTTTTATTTTAATATATATATTTTTTTATTATTATTATTTTTTTTTTAATAATTAACTTTTTTTTTTTTTTTCTTATTTATTATTATTTTTTTTTATTAATTTGTTTTCGTCGTCGTCGCCGCTGCCGCCGCCGCCGCGGCCGCCGCCATCGCCACCGCCGCCGCCACTGCTGAATATGCCACGAAACACAATCCTTCCATAAGTCCTTCCGTCCGTGAGTGAGTGAGTGTATCAACAGGCCTGCTTGCTGCCTTGTGGTTTGACTGGGTAACATGGTGTATCTCACAGGGACCCACTTTGGCTCAGCGCCGACTCCATATTTGCCTGGTTAAATTACCCACGTGAAATATATTACCGCCCTGAGGAGAGACATTTACGCTCGACCTGCCTGCTGAGCTCAGTAAACAGCGGCTGAGTGGGTCTTTGTGGGACAGACGACAAGTTGCCAGAGAGAGAGAGAGAGAGTGGAAGAAAGAGAGAGAGAGAGGGAGTGAGGAAGAGGTATGTAGAGGGTGGAAGTGCTAGAAAGAGGTAGGTAAAGGGTGGGAAAGATATATGTATAAAGAGAGAGAGAGAGAGAGGAATGGACAGAGATGGAGAAAAAGAGAGAGAGAGAAGGGAGGCACGTGTGGATCAAACCCTGCCAGACGTACGATTTGAGTGTCTTATTATGGAACCCTGTGATGTAGTCAGGAGGTAAATGAGTCCTTAAAACATTACCACGAAACACCATCTATATAGAAAGACCTTGTTTCGTGGCATAGTCAGGAGGAATCAGAAGTCACTAAGTCTCATACACAATCACAGGGTCCTTTAATGTGTGTTGTCCAAAGTTTCGTGTTCATTTCTGCCTCAAAGGGCTCCTGGGGGAATCACAGACGGTATTTGTGAAGAGAGAAGGGTGGGTGGTTTCCTTTCGTCTTTCTTAAGTTTCTTCCTCCATTCTCCGGTTACAGTTAGTTATTCCTCTGTTCATATTCGAAGGTGTCCTGAGGATGGAGGAAGGTTTGCGCTGGTCAGAGGATGAAGGAATATCTATTATAGGTTGATAATTTGATAATCCATTTAAGGAATATAAGCCCAAGGAGAAGGTTGATAAATATAGCCTGTAGACCAGAGGAATGGTTAGTTAATCAAGGGAATAATAATATGTATACTTTCTATTTATTAGGGTGCCTTGATTTCCTCCAATGTACGACAGGAAACAGGACTAGATGAACAAAAATAATAGTGCCCTGTTGCCTGGAATAGTTTAAAGGAATCTGTTGCTCCAGATTTACCAACACTGTATTTACTACCCTCTTAATGGTAGTCGACACCAAGCATTCCCACACCACATTACAACAACCCTCACTAAAATTTATTCCCGACTTCCCCCGACTAGACATTACAACACCCTCACTAAAATTTATTCCCGACTTCCCCCGACTAGACATTGAGGTTATAGCACTGTGTTTACGATGCCGCCACAACAACAGCGTGCCGTACTTTTATATTACAGAGGAACCAAAAATAATATCCAAAAAAAAAAGATGTGTCGTACTTTTATATTACAGAGGAACCAAAAATAATATCCACAACAACAGATGTGTCATATGTTGTACTTTTATATTACAGAGGAACCAAAAATAATAATAAAAAAAAAACAGATGTGTCATACTTTTATATTACAGAGGAACAAAAAAAAAAAAAAGATGTTTTGTACTTTTATATTAAAGAAATATATATATATAAAAGAATGAAAAGTCTTGAAAATAGAATCGTGTATAATGTATAGTTTCTCTCCCTCCCTCTCTCATTATTATTTATTCTTGTATTGCCTTTTAGGGTTATTTTATTTAGCCCTAGCTCCTTCCCTCATTCTCTAATTTACTTGTTGTCTCTCTCTCTCTCTCCGGCTACTGTAAACTGAACCGTACACACACACACACACACACTCTCTCTCTCTCTCTCTCTCTCTCTCTCTCTCTCTCTCTCTCTCCTGTAAACTCCACCGTACGCCACCAAACCACAAACCTCGTCCACTTAAGTCCGCCTCAGAGACCAGAGTACCTCATAACCAAAGGCGGTGTAGTAGTAAACTTTCCCGAGGGTTTGTTTGTGTCAACGTACGGTACTATTCCGGTACCTATATATATCAGAACTGGTGGGTGTGATGGTGCACGAAAAACAACAACATCAACAACACCAAGCAAACTGTGATAGTCTCGTGTGTGTGTGTGTGTGTGTGTGTGTGTGTGCATGGAAGACATAACTTTACATATACACCGATATTATGTGCACGAAACAAAACTGACATTCTGTGATAGAGTTGTTTGTGTGCACGGAAAACATCATGCACCTAATATACAGCGATAGTCATGTGTGCACGAAAAACATAACTTAATCCATCTTACAAACATCGAACCTGAAGAACCATGAAGCAGCAGCGAAAAAAACATCATCAATATAAATAAAATTCGTCATATATACAGAAAAAAAACCCCACTAAGTTGGCAACACTGCGGCCCCCTAACCCGCATGTTTGTAATTCCCCATTAAATCGCAGGTAAACAAGACACTTTTCTAGATCGTAACCCGAGGAAGAGACGATTTATTATCCACACTGGGTGCTTCATTTTAGGGGGTCAGGGTTGCTCTGTTGATTCCTCCAAGCCTTACTACGAAACACACCTTAATTCACTGTTGTCTAATATGGCAACCACCAACTCGAGTGTGGGGGAAAAGAGCTGGAAAATCTGAGAAAAGAATGGAAGGGAGTTGGTAAATTCTCATAATTGCAAAACAGCAGATCCCTCGTTTCTCTCTCTCTCTCTCTCTCTCTCTCTCTCTCTCTCTCTCTCTCTCTCTCTCTCTCTCTCTCTCTCTCTCTCTCTCTCCTCACTTTTTTCCCCTCCATCCTTCCCTCCCTCGCTTGCTTCCTTCCTTCCTCTCCCAGCCTCTCATTTCCTCTCCCTCGCCACTCTTCCCCTATGATTTCTTCCCTCCCCTCCTAATCTCCCTCAACCTCTCCCTCTCTCTCTCTCTCCCTCCCTCTCTCTCCCTCTCTCTCTCTCTCCCTCCCTCCTTCTCTCATTATTATTCTTGTATTGCCTTTTAGGGTTATTTTCTTTGGCCCTCTTCCCCTCATTCTCTACTTTATTTTTTGTTGATCTCTCTTTCTCTCTCTCTCTCTCTCTCTCTCTCTCTCTCAGATTCCAATGCTCCTTCCTCTCCCTACTTCCGTTCTCTCATCCTTTCCCTCATCCCTCCATCCTCCTTTTCCTTCATCCCTCCCTCCTTCTCTCTCCTCCCACCCTCCCTCCTTCTCCCTCATCCCACCCTCCCTCCTTCTCTCTCCTCCTTCCCTTCCTCCCTCCCTCCTTCTCTCTCATCTGGAGTAATCTTTCCTCCAGGGCAGAGAGCTCTGGGCCATTCACTGTGTTCCTTCATTTCCATCACTCAGAGACTCTCATCCCATCCCCCTTCTCTTCCCCTTCTCTTCCCCTTCTCTTCTCCACTCCTGCTCTTGTTCCTATTTCTTCCATTCTCTTATTACCCCTTCCTTTTCATCATTTCCCCTCCTTCCTTCTATTCCTTTTTCTTCTTTCATTTAAATATAAAAGATTAGATATAAAATAGTATCACATCTAGATATGCAATATTTAATTCTGGACTCTCAACACGGTTTCCGAAACAACAGATCTTGTTTAACAAATGTACTCGATTTTTTTCCCTCATTCATTTCTTATTTTCCCCTCCAACTCCTCCTTCTTTACCCCTCCTCTTCTTCCTTTTTTTCCTCATTCATTCCTTCTTTTCCCCTCCAACTTCTCCTTCTTTTCCTCCTCTTCTTCCTTCTTTTCCTCATTCATTTTTTATTTTCCCCTCCAACTCCTCCTTCTTTACCCCTCCTCTTCTTCCTTCTTTTCCTCCTCCTCTCCTTCTTTTCCCCTCCAACTCCTCCTTCTTTACCCCTCCTCTTCTTCCTTTTTTTCCTCATTCCTTCCTTCTTTTCCCCTCCAACTCCTCCTTCTTTACCTCTCCTCTTCTTCCTTCTTTTCCTCATTCATTCCTTCTTTTCCCCTCCAACTCCTCCTTCTTTTCCCCTCCTCTTCTTCCTTCTTTTCCTCATTCATTCCTTCTTTTCCCCTCCAACTCCTCCTTCTTTTCCCCTCCTCTTCTTCCTTCTTTTCCTCATTCATTCCTTCTTTTCCCCTCCAACTCCTCCTTCTTTTCCCCTCCTCTTCTTCCTTCTTTTCCTCATTCATTCCTTCTTTTCCCCTCCAACTCCTCCTTCTTTTCCTCTCCTCTTCTTACTTCTTTTCCTCATTCATTCCTTCTTTTCCCCTCCAACTTCTCCTTCATTACCCCTCCTCTTCTTCCTTCTTTTCCTCCTCTTCTCCTTCTTTTCCCCTCCAACTCCTCCTTCTTTTCCTCATTCATTCCTTCTTTACCCCTCCTCTCCTTCCTTCTTTTCCTCATTCATTCCTTCTTTTCCCCTCCAACTCCTCCTTCTTTTCCTCCTCTTCTCCTTCTTTTCCCTGGGTTGACGTCTTGGCTGTGTCGAGTGAAAAAGCGTTTGATTTCTCTTGTCCAGTTCACCCGCCTTTTCCATGTCTCCTTCCTCTCCCTCCACCTCTCCTCTCTCTCCCTCCTCCTCCTCCCTTCCTTACCTTCTCTTCTAAATTTCTCCTTCCCTTCTTCCCTTCTTTTCTCACTTCCTCCTCCTCTCCACCTTGCCTTCACTCTCTCTCTCTCTCTCTCTCTCTCTCTATCTATCTATCTATCTATCTATCTATCTATCTATATATATATATATATATATATATATATATATATATATATATATATATATATATATATATATATATATATATATATATATATATATATATATATATATATATATATAAAGTATCTTTCCCTCCCTTATCCTGCACCTCTCCCCCCATCTTCTCTTTTCTTTCCTCTCGTCTCTCTTCTCTTCTCCTTCCCAAACGCTGAGTCGCTGACCCATCAACTTTTCTTTGTCTCTGGAGGTCCTCAGGAGCTGCTTCCCCCCATTCACTCCCGGACCCCAAATTATATAAGTGACGTCAACTCTCTCTCTCTCTCTCTCTCTCTCTCTCTCTCTCTCTCTCTCTCTCTCTCTCTCTCTCTCTCTCTCTCTCTCTCTCTCTCTCTCTCTCTCTCTTAACCCATCCCACACTTCCCCTCTCCCTCCTACACACCTCCCCTCTTTCCCCCTTTTCCCCCTCCCCCCCCCCACAATTGCCCCCATCCCATTAGCATACCCGCATTCGGTAATTACCCATCCTATACCAACACACACGGATAAAGACCCACAGTCCGGATATTGGCCTAATGAGGAGACCGGATGCCGTGTGAGGAAGCCGGATGCCGAATGTGAGAGCCGGGTAGTGGAATGGGAGAGCCGGGTAGGGGAATAGGAGAGCCGGGTAGCGGAATGGGAGAGCCGGGTAGTGGAATGGGAGAGGTGGTGGTGGTGGGGGGATTGGAGATAGAGGTGAGGGAGAAGGGGAGATAAAAGTGAGGGAGGAAGGGAGATAGATGCGGTGGGGGGAGGTGAGAAGTGAGGGGAGATAGAGGCGGTGGGGGAAGGTGAGAGGGGTGAGGGGAGGTGGTGGTGGGTAGGGGGAAGATGAGTGTGTGTTGTGTTGAGGGGAATTTGTCGAGTGAGGGGTGATAGAGGGAATAAGTATGTGTGTTTGTGTGTGTGTGTGTGAGGGGAATTAAATGGAGGTAGGTTTATGTGTGTGATAAAGGGAATAAGTGTGTGTCTGTGTGTTTGTGAGGGAAATAGGTGGAGTGAGGGATGTTAGAGAGAATATATGTGTTTGTGTGTGTGTGTGTGTGTGTGTGTGTGTGTGAGGGAAATAGGTGGAGTAAGGGGCGATAGAGAGAATAAGTATGTGTGTGTGTGTGTGTGTGTGTGTATGTGTGTGTGTGTGTGTGTGTGTGTGTGTGTGTACTGTTAATACTCTACATAGTCTCTCTGTGTACTTCAGTAACGAGTATTTTTTCACCGACCTGAAAACTCATCCCGAGAAAACAGTTTATAGCAACATATTATTTTATAGGAAACGTATTATTTTATCCCATAAATCTCATTCACCAAACACTTCCCCACCACCACCACCACCCCTATTCACTCACACCCACACCCCCCCCACCACGACACACCCATCTCCTCTTTACTACAACCACACCCCCTTCCTCACCCCCTTCCCCCACCACACACACACCCTCTTTCCCTCCACTTCCCCCACTCCACTTCCCCCCCCCCCCTGCTCTCCCCCCCCAATAATGGTAGGAGAAAAGGCCCCAATGGAGTGGAAAGTTTACAATAGAGTGAGGATGATGAGGGAATATTTCACTCCCAGCTGACCTCACCACCTGCCTGGGGTCAAAGGTCACCCACAGCGAGGTTATACGCACCAGTGATTTGATGGAGAGAGAGAGAGAGAGAGAGAGAGAGAGAGAGAGAGAGAGAGAGAGAGATAGAGAGAGAGAGAGAGAGAGAGAGAGAGAGAGAGAGAGAGAAGTGCAGAAGAATGTATGTAAGTATAATTTTATATATATATATATATATATATATATATATATATATATATATATATATATATATATGTCTGTGTGTGTGTGTGTGTCTGTGTTTGTGTGTGTGTTTGTGTGTGTGTGAGACAAAGATAAACAGACAGACAGAGAAGATATATTGTGTGAGTGTTGAAGGATGAGGCTGAGTGTTGGAGGTAACAATCACCTTCCTTATTGGCCAGTGATTTACAATACCCTGCTCTTTATTGGCTGCTGGTCGACTGGTAACCAAAACACGACCCTTTCTAGACAGTCAGTAAGCCAGTCAGTCAGTCAGTAAGCCAGTCAGAAAGTCAGTCAGTCAGTCAGTCATCCAGTTAGTCAGTAAGTCAGTCAGTCAGTCAGTCAGTCATCCTCCCCTTCCACAAAAACACCACGTCAACCCTTTACAACAACTACATCAACAACAACTTCACAAAAACTCTACCAGACCAGAGCTATTGCCAAAATCTTTTACTCGTGTGTGTGTGAGTGAGAGAGAGAGTGTGAGTGAGAGAAGTAGAGAAATAAAGAGATAAAATGGTGTGTGAGAGGGAGAATAGAGAAGAGACGAGAAGATATGAAATTATGTGTGTGTGTGTGTGTGTGTGTGTGTGTGTGTGTGAGAAGGTCATTAGCGATGTTAACTACTCCAAGGTTGATGGTCTCGCCTCACCCCAGCGGCAGCAAATAACGCTAATCTATATGCTAATGGGGGGGGGCAGGGGGAGGGAGGATGGGGGGAAGAGAAAGAGACTAGCTGGGAGAGAGAGAGAGAGAGAGAGAGGATGGAGGGAGGGAGAGGATGGAGGCAGAGAGGGAGGGAGATTGTCTTTGTAGGGAGGGAGGGAAATTGTGTAGTAAGTAAGGGAGGGGGGGAGGGAGAGATTGTGTTCGTAGAGAGAGAGAGAGAGAGAGAGAGAGAGAGAGAGAGAGAGAGAGAGAGAGAGAGAATAAAATCATCACTCACTCACCTACTCTGTCACTTAGCAACGAGAGGGTGTGTGTGTGTGTGTGTACGGGAATGTATATTATATATTATTACTATGGAGTATTTAACGGGTCTCTGTAATCGTGTATGAGAGATCTGGTGGTGGCTTTTGATTCCTCCTAACTATACCATGAAACAAGATCCTTTAACTATAGGTCGTGTTTCGTGGCAAGAATTGAAGGACTCGTTTATATCCAATTTTTTTTATATCCAATTTTTTTTTACTACATCACAGGATCCCTTAATTTAGGGGGTAATTCACTTGTGTTACATTGGAGTGCCTTGATTCCTCCAAAGTATGCCAGGAAACAGGACCAAATGAACACAAATAATGGTGTTAGGTTGCCTTGGAATAGTTTGGAGGATTCAGTTGCTCCAGATTTACCAACATAAAATCTACCCCTTCATTTTACCGTTTCCCTTCATGATAAAATAACAGAACCTAAAATTACAAACAGACTGCCGATAATTCCGTTTGTTTTTATCCGTTTTATCAGCGAGAGTCAATACCTGTTTTTGTTATCTAGACATGAAAGACATAAACATTATCTTTTATCTCTAGTTTGGTTCTGTTTTTGCTTCATTCATTTAATTTATTTTCATATTAGGCTACTTTCTTTCTCTTTTGCTGTTCTTAAATATTATCTTTTATCTCTATTTTGGGTCTGTTTTTGCTTTATTCATTTCATTAGGCTACTTTCTTTCTCTTTTGCTGTTCTTAAATATTATCTTTATCTCTATTTTGAGTCTGTTTTTACTTCATTCATTTATTCATTTATTTTCATTTATTTACTTTCATTCATTTTATTTTCATTCATTTATTTTCATATTAGGCTAATTTTCTTTCTCTTTTGCTGTTCTTTCTTCCTCCTCTTTCTTCTTGTTTTTGTTTATTCGTTTATTCATCTTTATCGTTCTTTTTCTTCACCTTCTCCTCATCCTCTCGTTTTCCCCTTCCTTATATTTTTCCCTCCTCCCCCTATTCCTTATTATTATTATTCTTTTACATTAGTTTATCCTGTTAATCTCCTTCTTTTTCTTCTTCTCCTACTCACTCACTCACTCACTCACTCACCGACCCACTCACTCCCTCACTCACTCACTCCCTCACCAACACCACTATAGCTACCATGACCGACTGACTCCCTCACTCCCTCACTCCCTCCCTCCCTCACTCACCCTCGACCGAACCCTAATCTCGATAATGTAAAAAAGGAGATCTAATTTAAGCCTCTTGGAATAATGGATGATTCGATATTCCTGACTCTGGTGTGTGTGTGTGTGTGTGTGTGTGTGTGTGTGTGTGTATGTGTATTTGAGTGTGTATGTGTGTATAACTTTCGTAATATACAGGACTGAATACAGAATTTTTTTGAGAACTACATACTTACAGAAATGAAAAAAAAAAAAAATTATACATTACCGTATGTCTTTCTGAGTACAGGAATAATATAAAGTATACTATTTCAACCTCTCTTAATACTATACTGCATAATATTATATACTACTACTAATATTTGATCTTATTATACCATTGTTAACCGTCAATATACTGACAATATTATGCTTAACATATTAGTAATGATAATATCAATATATATATATATACTATATTGCAATCCAGTCAATCAGTCAGTCAGTCAGTCAGTTAGTCAGTCAGTTAGTCAGTCAGTCAGTCAGTCAGTTAGTCAGTTAGTCAGTCAGTTAGTCAGTTAGTCAGTTAGTCAGTCAGTTAGTCAGTCAGTCAGTCAGTCAGTTAGTCAGTTAGTCAGTCAGTTAGTCAGTCAGTCAGTCAGTCAGTTAGTCAGTCAGTCAGTCAGTCAGTCAGTCAGTCAGTCAGTCAGTCAGTCAGTCAGTCAGTCAGTCAGTTAGTCAGTCAGTCAGCAAGCCAGTTAGTCAGTCAGTCAGCCAGTCAGTCAGTCAGCCAGTTAGATCCTGCAAAAAAAAAAATATATATATATATATATGAAATACAAAAGTACACATAGATCCCCGGTCTAAACAATTACAGCTTATCAGTTGAATTCAGCATAATTTTAGCTTAATTATTTTAGCATGGGAATGTCATTTAAAATTGACAAAAAAGGCAACAAGAGGCTCATCATGATAGCGGGAGTGTATTTAATTACCGACCTAAATGAGGCATGTTGTATTAAAGGTGGCGAGGTGAGTGAGAGTTGTTGTTGCTACTGATGATGTTCGTGTTGTTGTTGTTGTTCACTCTCTCTCTCTCACTCTGTTTGTCTGTCTGTCTCTCTCTCTGTGTATCTCTCTCTCTCTCTCTCTCTCTGCCTGTATGTCTGTCTGTCTCTCTGTGTGTGTGTCTCTCTCTCTCTGTGTGTGTGTGTGTCTCTCTCTCTCTGTGTGTGTGTGTGTCTCTCTCTGTTTGTCTCTCTCTCTCTGTGTGTGTGTGTGTGCCTGTCTGTCTGTCTGTCTGTCTCTCTCTCACTTTCTCTCTCTCTCTCACACACACTCTCTCTCTCTTTGATGTTTGAAGGTGTTTGCTTCATGGTTACTTCATCAGATTTTCCATCGTTTATACAGCAAATCAGTGAATCAGTGAGTCAGTAAATCAGTGAGTGAAGCAATCATTCGTTGGTTCATTCCTTCAGTGAATCAATAAGTCAATCAGTTAGTCAGGCATGTATTCAGTAACTCATTCAGGCATTTTATATTGAGTCAGATAGTCAGTCAGTCAGTCACTCACTCCTTCAGTCACGCATTCTTTTTGTTAGTCAGTCAGCCAGTCAGTCACTCCTTTAGTCACTCACGCATTTTTTAGTTAGTCAGTCAGTCAGTCAGTCAGTCAGTCAGTGAACCTTGTCTGAGTAAACGGCAATAAACTCGGTTCCAAATTAGTTTATGCTCCCGTGTTGCGCTTATATTCATCAACGTGTCACAAAGTTTGACGATAAATTTGGTCATCGAGGAATAAATTAATGAGGGCCGTAAAAATTGAACTGATGGGGTCGTCGGTGGTGGTGGGTGTGTTGTTGTTGTGTCGTTGTCATCTTGTGTGTCATCTGGTTGTCTCCTATTGTGGATTATGTTGTGTTGTTGTTGTTGTTGTTCTTGTGTTGTTGTGTGTCGTCTTTTTGTGTCTAGCCCCTTCCCCTCCAGACATAACATAATATACCCCCTTCCCCCTCCCTCCTGTCGTACCCCCTTCCCCCTCCTGTCGTACCCTCTGCACCCCCTCCTGTCGTACCCTCTGCACCCCCTCCTCGTCCCCAATAGGTCATTTGAGGCCACGCTAATGAGCCGTGGGTGGAAATGAAGGGTACATCCCAGTCCTCCCACTTCTCATCTCTCTTCTACCCATTCCTTTTCTCATCTCTCTTCCACACATTCCTTTTCTCATCTCTCTTCCACACATTCCCTTTCTCATCTCTCTTCCATCTATTCCCTTTCTCATCTCCCTTCCACACATTCCTTTTCTCATCTCTTTTCCACACATTCCTTTTCTCATCTATCTTCTACCTATTCATATTTTCAGCTCCCTTCCACATCTTACTCTTCTCCTACCGTCCACCCTTTCTATTCCTCCCGGCCACCCTTTCTATTACCTTCTCCCTCCTATCCTTTCCCTCAATTTCCCTCCCACCCTTCCTTATTTCCCTCCCTCATCTCCTCCTCCTCCTCCTCCTCCTCCTCCTCCTCCTCCTCCTCCTCCTCCTCCTCCTCCTCCTCCTCCTCCTCCTCCTCCTTCTCCTCCTCCTCCTTTCCCGTACCCTCTCTCACTTTCAATCCCCCTCCATCTTCTCCTCTCTTCTCCTGTCGCTCATTTACATAATTATCTTATTGATAGGCCACAGACGACGGGATTTAAGAGAGGAGGTGATAAAGAGGAGGAGGAGAAAGAGGGGAGATAGATAAAGTGGTGGAGGAGAAGGAAGGGGAGAAGAGATGAAGAGGTGGAAGGAGAGATTGGTAGAGTGTGCAGAGTTGACTAATAAAATGGGACCTTTTTAGTAATAGTAGTAGTAATAGTAATAGTAAGTATATAGTAGTAGTAGTAGTAATAGTAATAGTAGTAGTAGTAATAATAGTAAGTATATAGTAGTAGTTGTAATAGTAGTAGTAAGTATATATAGTAGTAGTAGTAGCTATAGTAGTAATAATTATTTACATTTGCTTCCATTACTCTCCATCCCTTCCTTTCCCTTCCCTCTCCTTCCTTTACATTCTCTCCTCTTATATTTCTCATTTTTCCTTCGCCGCTGTTATCTTTCTCCTTCCTCCCGTTTCCCTCACCCTTGTCCCTCCTCTCCCCCCCTCCCCGTCCCTCCGTCCCTTCCCCCTACAGAATTTGCATGCTGAGCACTAATTAGGTGGGATGAATAGTGAAATGATGAACACACACCCTTCACCTCCCTTCATTTCTACCCTTCCCTTAATTCCTCTCTTCCACTTCCTTCCTTTGTACCCTTTCCCTTCTTTCTCTTCTTCCCTTCCTCTCTTCCACTTCCTTCCTTTGTACCCCTTCCCTTCTTTCTCTTCTTCCCTTCCTTCTTCTCCTCTTCCTGTTCCTTTCTCTTCTTCCCTCTTCTCAATCCTTACCTTTCTCTCTCTACTTCCCCCATCCATCTGCTTCCCCTCCCCCCCTCCCCCCTGCCCCCTCCCAACCTCACTGACCTCTAGGGGGTAATAAGGTGAGAAACGGCCCCCTTCCCTGAACTTGCCCCCCTCCCTGAACTTACCCCCCCCCTGAACTTACCCCCCCCCCCCTCTTTCCCTCATTGTTTTCGGTAGGGAGGGGGCCCAGTTATGATTAGAGTCTAATGAAAGATGGGGGGAGGGGAAGAAACTGAGGAGGAAGGGTGGGAGGGAGGAGGGTTGGAAGATGGAGAAGAGTACAGTTAGGGGAGAGGTGTGGCTGTGCTTGCTGTTTTATGTGGTGTGGTGTGTGTGGGAGAGATGTGAGAGTGTTGGAGAGATGTGTGTGGGATAAAAAACAAAACAATGAAGGGAGTGTGTGTGTGGGGGGGGGGGAGGAGCAGAGAAAGAAAGGGCAGGGAGTTGGAAGCTGCATGAGGCAAAGGGGAAATAAACCTGTAAGGGGAGACGTGCATGTGTTTATTGCTTTGTGTGGGAGTATAGGAGAGAACTACTGTATGTGGATATGGGTAAACGGGGCTACAAGGAAGAAGAGGTTTTTACAGTGCCATGGTGAGGATATGGAAGGAAGAGATGTATATATAGGAAGGAGTGTATGAAAAGTGCAATAATAATAAATAAAAACACAAGTAAATGTACAATAATAAAAAAACAAAAACAAGTAAAGGTATAATAATAAAAACACAAGTCTCTGGACACAACAAATACACAAGATACAAATACAGATACACAAGCTATTTATATTTATGGTATATTTATTGTGTTGTATAAAATCATCGGTGTGTAAGATAATACGTTTTGTTCATTTTATAAAACTATTGAGTCTGGTAAGAAGTTCAATTTTTTTCGGTATTATCTCGTTTTTATTTACTTATTTATTTATTTATTTATATATATTTTGCATTGAGGGGATTATAAGTAACAGCAATAGTTATCTTCCTTCCAGCTCTGAGTATCAATTCACTTATTTTTTTTCGTTGAAGTGTTACGACATAAGCTCATTTTTTTGTATAGTTTTGTTAAGAAAAAAATATTAATGCTATTATTGAAAACAGAGGAATGATACGTCGCTCTTATGTATTTTGAATTTAATCTCATACTTCAGAAGAGTCTCAACACACACACACACACACACACACACACACACACACACACAGGAATATAATACAGTACTTTATCCTATCTCTCCATGCCAACTTCTTACTGCATCGTGTGGTAAATTATAGATGGATACTGATTCCTCCAAACTATACCAGGCAACATAATATCTTAGTGTTAACATTAGGGAATCTGTTTCGTGATAAAGTTTGTAGGAATGAGTCTAACCCTCCAAGTTATCTACATAGGAGTATAATTTTATACTCATATGATTAAACAAACAATCTCTGACAATGAGTGATGTTAGGAAAATTGTATATATTGTATATAATTTGATAGTCTATATATATATGGACTGATGGTATTGGTTATTAAGAAAGTCAGTATTGTTACATCAATACATCTTCTCCCCAGCCTACATCTTGCTCTTACAACCGGGTACCTGCTTACTCCTGGGTGAACAGGGACATACAGCCGGGTACCTGCTTACTGCTGGGTGAACAGGGACATACAGCCGGGTACCTACTTACTGCTGGGTGAACAGGGACATACAGTCGGGTACCTACTTACTGCTGGGTGAACAGTGACATACAGTCGGGTACCTACTTACTGCTTTAGGTGAACAGGGACATATATAGGGGGGACTGGGAATATTGTCCAACAATTCCACAGACTCGGGAATTGAACCTGGAATATTTCACTTGAGAAGGGAGTATAATAACCATTACCCATCAGCACCCCCACCCTCCCCTTCTGAAAGTCAGGAATACATAACCTGTACTGTAGGTAGGCTATATAGTATTGACTAAGGACTTGAAGTGACTACAATACCGGCGTTCCCAGCAGCTCTTCATTAAAAGGAGGCTTGTCTTTAACTCTTTATTTTTATCATTACCTGATCAGATATATAGCGAGGGGAGAAAAACCATGTTGGATTTTTTCA
>JAWZYT010001366.1:0-173092 GCA_034508575.1 Petrolisthes manimaculis
ACACACACACACACACACACACACACACACACACACACACACACACACACACACACACACACACACACATCACTGCAAATAAGCACCACCCTCCCTTCCTCCCTACTAGTACCCCTCACACCTATCAACCAACCAACCTACCTACCAACCGCACACCCCTACCCCCCTACTTACTGCCTCCCTCCCTCCCATCCCCTGTAAGTCAGCTTGGCCCCCCCCTCCTGCCCCTAACGCCACATGTCCCCTTCATCCCCGCCTTCCCACGCCCCCTGCAACCCCTACCCCTTCCAGAAGTCAGAGTGGGGTGAGGAAGGGTAGGAGGAGTAACCAGGATAACCTAAGAATACAGTGAAGGGTAATGGAAGGTCAATGATAACAACAGCTGTGACTGATAAAACATGTTGTCCACGCCCTTCCTTCCTTCCTTCTTTCCTTCCCTTTCTTCTTCTTTCTTACACAATACCCCTCCTCCTCCTCCTCCTCCTTCTTCTTCTTTTTCTTCTTCTTCTCATCCTTCTTTTTCTATTTCTTCTTCTTCTTCTTCTTCTCCTCCTCCTCCTCCTCCTCCTCCTCCTCCTCCTCCTCCTCCTCCTCCTCCTCCTTCTTCTTCTTCTCCACTACTCTTTCTGGTCTTCCACCTTACTTTATCTCCCCCACATCCCACCCTTCCACCTTCCCTTCGTCCCACTCTGTTCCCTTCCCTCTCCTCATCCCACCCATTCACTTTCCCTTCTATCCCACACTTCCACATTCCCTTCCATTCCACTCTTTCCACCCCACACTTCCACCTTCCCTTTATCACACCTTTTTCTTTCTCAAATTTTCCCTTTTCTTTCCGTATCCCACCTTTTCATATTCCCTCCACATTCCATTCTTCCACATTTTCTTCCACCTCACACTTCCACTCTTCCTTCTGTTCCACCCATCCGCCATCCTTCTTCCTCACATTAATTTGATATTGACGAATAATAATAATAACAATAATAATAATAATATTAATATCAACAGCAACAAAAACAACAAAGACAATAATAAATAAAAACAAAAACAAAAATAATTATAACAAAGAAAATAATAATAATAATAATAATAATAATAATAATAATAATAATAATAAATCACTCAGCCGATATCACACCACCATCTAAAAATTCCCTTCCATCGACTGACTGGCTGTACCCCCAACCCCCAACCCCCGTCTCCCGGCCAACCTTTCCTTTCCTTTCCCGAGGCAGCGAGGCGAGATAAAACTCGTGAAAGATGAAAACTCTGAAAGATGGTGGAAAGATGATGGTGAAGGGATAACCAATGATGATCCTTTATGCTGTCTAACTTCACTATATACTATTTGTTATTTTATTATTATTATTATTATTATTCTCCCTCCCCTATAGACATAACTTTTGTGTTGCCTGTCTCTCTCTCTCTCTCTCTCTCTCTCTCTCTCTCTCTCTCTCTCTCTTATTTCCACACTCTCCCCTATTATCCTTCCTCTCTTTTTAACTTACTTTTTTCTGACACTCTCTCATATCACCTTCATCTACCATCTCCTTTCTGCTGTCTAACTTAATTCCATACTAGGCCTATCTGTTCTTATAATCTCCTTAATTCACTATTATTTTCTCTCTCTGCTATTCTCTCCTGCAACTTCATTTTCAACCTCATTCTCTTCCTTATTCTCTCATCTCCTTCTTCTATCACAATCTCTTTCTAATTAATCTTTCCTCACCTCAATTTATTTTTATCTGTCGCTCTATCCTGCCACCTCCTTCTTCCTCTATCTCCCTTCTTCTCGTCCTTCCTCTCTCCTTAACTTATTTATATTTGCCACTCTCTCCTACCATCTCCTTCTCCTCCACATTCATTCTTCTTGCCCTTCATCTCCCCTAAACACATATTTTCTTTAATTCTCTCTTACCACCACATTCTTCTTTCTAGTCCTATAGTTTTCTCATTTCTTCTCAATCATCCACCCTTCCTCCTCCATCTCATCATCCTCTTCTATAAGTGACATTGTGTTGTGGGTGAAAGTTGAGGGCTACTGATTTCTCCAAACTATGCCAAACAAACAGATCGAGTAAGTATACGTGTAATGGATCAGCTGTTACATATCACAGTGTGGAGGAATAATTAATTGGTTGTCCTCCACTTGACATCCCAAATCAGGTCACTATAAAATCTCATTCCTCCTCCAGCTCTCTCATTCCTCCCTCTCCTCTTCTCTCCTCCAATAAGGGATGAGGTGGGGAGAGGTGGGGAGAGGTGAGGAGAGGTGGGGAGAGGTGGGTAGGGCGACGTAGTGCCTGCCTATGTACGGTCAAGGTCTAAAGTTCTGTCACCTCTCTGATAAGACTTTGAGAATAATGTTGTAGTAAATTAGACACGATTTTATCTTTTCGATTTTCATGTTAACCGTGAAAATATGGAATAGTAGAAACTTTGATAATATTGGTGTAGTGAATGGGACGTGATTGGTTCCTGTGTTTGGCTGTAAACCGTGAAAGTAAGGGAGAGAAAAAACAATCACATTCAAGACAACAATATTATTCTCAAAGTTTACCATGCATTATACCACAATGTTTACCATCGTACCAATGCGCTCGAGAGGTCCACACCAAGGTGAAAGTTGGGTCAGGTTAGGTCAAGAGAGGGAGGGAGGGGAGAGGGAAGGGCAAAAGTAGTCGTATGAAAAGAGGGAAGAGAGAAAGGGGAGATGGAAGGGCAGGAGACACTCTTGACTATATTATATCCTACAAACTAACTCACGAAACAGATTCCATATTAGTAACATTAGGTGGTGATTTGTCTTTTTTTTTGGGTAGGCCTAGTTTGGAGGAATCAGTAGCATTTCAGTTCACCCAAAAATAGGTTCTCTCCTTAGTTAAATAAATACTTATATAGAAGGAAGTGTAGGATAGTGGTGGTAGGATGGGGAAGTGTAGGATAGAGGTGGTAGGTTGGGGGAAGTGTAGGATAGGAAGTAGCTGTGAGGGGGTCAAGGAAAATTGGGGGATGGTGGAAAGCTGAAGGGAGGGGGGAGAGGGGTAGGTGGTGGGGTGGGGAGAGAGAGGGAGGGGGGTTTGTGAAGGGAGAGAGAGGGAGTGGGTGGTAGTGTGAATGGGAGGATGGAGGGGTAGGTGGTGAGGTGGATAGCAGGGGAGGAGGGAGGGGTTTTGTGAAGGTGGGGAGAGGGGGTGGGTGGTGAAGTGAATAGTAGAGGGGAGGAGGCAGGGGGTTGGGTGGCAGGGTGGATTAAAGAGGGGAGGAGGGGGGGGGTGCTAGGGTGGATGGAAGACGGGGTGAGGAGGAGGAGGGTATGTGAAAGAAGAGAACGAGGTCAAGGGGTCATCGCAGCCAAGGTCATCGCTAGAGGAGGTGAGTCACACACACACACACACAGAGACACACACACACACAGGTAGGTAAGCCAGTCAGTCCAATCAAGGTGGCACCAGATGGCTTATATCATACACTATAACATATACTACCCTGGGTTAATCATGACATGTGGAGGACGCATAGAAAACCTCTGGAATAAAACAACATAAAATATCTTCGTGGCTAAAACCTCTGTGGGGCTAATTAAAACTGCTGAGGATGAATGGGACGTATAGGTAATTAATATAAAACCTTCTGCATGTGGGGAAAAATTGCTGTGGGTTAAAACTTGCTATACATGTACACCGCAGGCTATCAGAACTGGTCGGGAGAATGAGATGTTGAAGGGGTCATTTGCATAATTTTTCTAGCATACCAATCCAATCCCAAGGCAACTCAACCCAACAATAATGATCAATCTGTCTGTATGTCTGTCTGTCTCTCTCTAAAAACATCAGTATGCCAGCTATCATACATCACCTTAGCTTAGACTGAGTGAGTGTGACCTGTTTGCCCACAGTCATATTTCTTCAGGGGATAACACATATTTGGTACATAAGAATACTTTCATTCCTCCATAGTAGCCTATATATAAGCCAGGAAACAAGACCATATGAACAAAAAATCATGGTGGTTTAATGCTCTGAATAGTTTGGTGGAATCAAGACGCCCTAATGTACCAAACGTGTACTACCTCCTTCATTAAGAAGACTGGGTCATTTCGTGTGTTTCAGAGGGCTAAGCGACCCGGTATATATCATCCAAGGACGTATAGTTGTGGACATATGAATCAGACATACGTAAAACGGGTCCATTATCAATTACACATAAAATAGGATGCGCCGCCCCTGCACACACACACACACACAAACACACAACGTTTCATCCTACCCTATCTAGGCTCGATGAGGGGCCCCGTTTCAGGTGTCTCGGTTTCATGTAGCTGCAACTGTACCTATATATCTATACCCTCCTTCCCGCAAACACCGTATAAGGATAGACGACAGAGGGGCCACCACACACACACACACACACTTTCACTGTCTCTCCTGTTGTGGGATGGGCAGGGAGAGGAGGGAGGGAGAGGAGGGGGGAGGGGGTCCAACATTAGGGACGGTGCCATACCCTACTAGCATACTATTATCTACACACACACACACACACACTCCACTCTATCCACACACCCACTCTACACTACAACATCCACACACCCACTCCACTCTATAACATCCACACACCCACTCCACTACCATCCACACACCCACTCTACACTACAACATCCACACACCCACTCCACTCTACCATCCACACACCCACTCCACTCTACCATCCACACACCCACTTCACTCTAACACCCACACACCCACTTCACTCAATAACATCCACACACACCTATTCCACTCTATAACATCTACCCCCCCCTATTCCACTCTACAACATTCACCCCCCCCCCCATTCCACTCTACACCCTCATCCATCCATCTATAAGGGGGTTAGGTTTATATATTTCATGTGAGGGGAAAGGTTACTACTAATTCCTCCAAACTTTGCCAGGAAACAACAAGACTTCTTTTGCATACGAATAAAGGATCTTATGTTTGTGTCCTATAGTTTGGAGGAATCAGCAGCACCTTACTACTTACTAATTCCTCCAAACGGTGCCATGAAACAATACTCTTTCAGTGTATGAATAGTGGATGTTCTGTTTTGTGTCCTAGTTTGGAGGAATCAGTAGCACCTCCAGTTTGACCAAGTAAGTAAGAGACGAACGACCCCTTCTAAGAGCCAAGAAAGAATTCGTGTGACCTCCACCACTTGTCACAGATGCGGGCTGTCTTGACTCACATCATGCTAAGTATGTGTGTATATGTGTGTATGTATATGTATGTTTGTATATCCTACCAGTTTTTATATATGTACCGGTATGTCTGTGTATGTGTGTGTGTGCAGTATATCCTATGTATATCTGTATATCCAACCAGTGTGTGTGTGGTTATTGATGTGTTACTATATTTGGAAAATAGGTCATGTATCTATCCATTAGTATTCACTTGTGTATATGTTTAAGAAAAGACGAGTAATTTCTTGTATACTGACTATTATTGCTTAGTATGATTGACTAGATGTGTATTAAATGTATGTGAGAGTAGGCCTACACTTTAATGTTATAATAAAGCAAATTACATGTGTATCAGAACAGATGTGTATGACTGTATACTTCCTTGTACTCAGAACACTATACTATGATTGACCATATGTGTATTATCTATATATTGTATATGGATGTACAGCCACAATCAAATAACCAACTATACTTTCCTTCCATCATGTAAATCAATCAGTATCATATCAAAATATAATCATACAACACCTTATGTCAACTCAACCCCCTCAATTATTATTATTATGAGGTGCTGCAAAATCATACACATGTTATTCTTTATTACCAAGATATTTACTACGATGGATGGAAAGTGTCGGTGGATATTTGATTGTGGATGTAGGCCCTACACATATATATTATAGTACACCAACTGACATGTGCAACAAAACAGATATGCATATATAATGAGTGTGTGGGAAGACAGGTGTGCATGTATGTGTATATGTGTGTGCAGGTGGGAGTGGAAAAAGGGAGGATGGAATGAAGGAAGAAAAGATGAAAGGAAGGAAAGAAAGAAGGAATGAAGGAAGACAGGTGTGCATGTATGTGTATATGTGTGTGCAGGTGGGAGTGACTCAGAGGTAACACACGCCACCATCATGCGTCATCACACCTGTGCCAGAAACATGTGCACCTGTCCGTTTCATTACAGGTGATCAATGCAGGGATGGGGGGTGAGGGTGAGGATGTGAAGGCTCGCTATAATATGGGTTACTTTGGTTCTCATATGACTACTGACACACATTTGACCCAGTTTGCCATAATGAAGTGTGACCTCATATGCATGGCACTCGAGAACACACTACCTCGTGTCTGGCACCAGTGACTGTAGCCCAAGATCTTGCTGTAGCCTAAACCACACAAACATATCTACAAACATTTCAATAAAAAGTAAAATAAATGAATGATAATGCTGGGTTGTAATGAAAATAATAACTATTATTATTATTATCATCATTATTATTATATTTTACTTTTTATTCTAACATCCATAATTCAGAATGTTTTCGTTATTGGTTCCTGATGTTCCCAGAAAGGACAATCATTTTGATCGACCGATAATTCATTATATTTTACTGGGATTATACAACACAAGAATTCCACAAATCCAGAGAATATATTATGATGATCACTCTTCTACAGCATCAATATCGGTATAGCCTAGCCTAGTGGGAGAATATGTTGAGGGAAACTATAGGTACCGGTAGGCCTAGTGTATATATGAGAGTCAAAGTGGGATATACAGGTACAGTATAACTAAAATATAAAATGCAGCCCCATTCACTGTCTCTCTTTCCCTCATTCACTACATAAATTATAATTACCGTAACACTTGCATGAGAGAGAGAGAGAGAGAGAGAGAGAGAGAGAGACATATTCATACCTTTTGATATAGCAGCATTACGAGGATAGCCTACATTGGAGTGACGTGAATAGCCTACTCCATAATATGCCAGGAAATAGGACCAGACGAACAAAAAAAAATGCAAACTGTGTCCTGTGTCTTGTAACTAACTCCATGCAGTCAACACACACACACACACACACGATGGGGAGTAAAGGGGGGAGGGGGGGTAGAGACTTTCCTCACAGGCAAAAGAATTCCCCTGAGAACAAAGAGAGCAAGTGCAGCGGCCTGACCTTGGAATGTGTGTGTGTGTGTGTGATGAGGGTAGGAGCCCGCATTGCTATCCCCCCTTCGGCCCTTCCCTGCATTACAACCTTCCCTTTGAATAGCATATAATATCTTGGTAACACAACTACTGCATAGCTTTATCAGTTCTTTCTTTTAGATGAAGACACAAGGATAGGCTATGCCCATTAGGCTACTTGTTTGTAGCTTCAGTGCCAGGCCGTCAGCTAAATACACACACACACCCACGTACTCCATTATTTATTGGTTAACATACTTGTGTTAGGCCGTAAGCTAAACACACACACATTATATTATTGGTTAAAATACTCAGTCAGAAGAAAGGTCAGTTTATATATAATATAATAAGTTAATGAAAGTTAAATACCGATAATTTGTTCACACAACTGTTCACACAGTGTTATCGCACTGTTTATTTACCAACTTCCTCCTCTACATGTGATAATTATTATAATGTAATCTTATTTATACTAGCAATATTATTACATTACAAGGAACCTTGATTAAACAGGTATATATACCGTACCGTACTTTTCATAATTATGTTTGCCGGCGATTAAATTACATAAACAGGAAGGTTTTATTAAATGTGAAAATCTTATTGCTTGAGGTTTGGACAGTTTATGACCATTCAACTTCGTTTATACTATTGTGTTACATATCAATGATGTTAAGAAATGTCACTTAATATATATTAGGCTTGATAAATATTTGTAGGCAGACAACTCATCATCATTAGGCTACTGATCGTGTGTAGATTTCTGTCTTCATTACTCTCATGTAGTCAAAAAGTTTGGGTTTATTATATGTTTTAATTGAACAGTAAATCATTTCATAATTACATTTCAAGGGTCGTGAAGTAAACAAAGAGAGAGAAAGAGAGACGGGAAGTGAGAGAGCTTATCGCAGCATATCCTGTTGTCATACTTCGATATAATCTATACACACTATACATACACACCACCACCACCCTCGCTGCTAGTTAGTGTTTCGACAACAAATACGTGGTGGCCTTATATGGTTTGGTACAACAGCTATGGGGCGATATGTGTCTGAGACCTTACTGATGTCTACACTTCCCATTTCTCAGCCGAGGTTTCAATAACATCCAGTCGGCGGCAAAAGTCGTGTGGCCTCACTTATTGTTTCTTGAAGGGTAACATAGAAGATAACCATTGAACCAATACATACAGAATTACAATATCCAGGGCGAAAATTAGTAATCTACTCTGGTATTTTATTTTACGAACCTGTGAAGCTTATATTTCCATACTGTACTTCATGACTTGGCAGATGTGGCGACACGACTTTTGCCGCCAACTGTAGCCTACATAATTATGACACCTGCGCATTACTGGTCTCGCTCACTGTTATGTCGCTGGTCACCCAACATACACATAATAATAAGTATAATCATCAGCATCATAATATTTACGAACTGAATTGCACAAACAGTACTGCAGGTGCCACGTCTACGAATATGGAACTTTATGCAACTGAGAATCAAGCCAACAAAGATTATGTATCATATGTGGTATCTTAATTCACAGCTCTCTCTCATCCTCTCTCTCTCTCTCTCTCTCTCTCTCTCTCTCTCTCTCTCTCATCCTTTATTATTGTAGAGATGTCTGAGCTCTCTCTCTCTCTCTCTCTCTCTCTCTCTCTCTCTCTCTCTCTCTCTCTCTCTCTCTCTGATCCTTTTTTAGTGTTTGGCGTCTGAGCCTTTTCCCACAACTTGAGATGTCCTGCAGGCGTCTAGTAAACATGCTTCTCTAACACACACCATATCCATATAGGGGCTATACTGCTTTCCTATCAGATGGACACTCGAGTTTTTATACACAACATTCCTCCATCTTGACTCGCCTTAGAAACAACTGGTGGGTATACTTTACAAATGGAGTGTTGTCGTATAATAAAATATCTTCATCAGTAAAGCACCAAATAAATCAAATCTAGACCTAACAACTAGTGGCTACAGATACTAGCCTAGAGGGTGATATTTAAAATTCTCCATCCGTAAAAATATGTCAAACCAGTCTTATCTAAATCAAAAGTCAATTAACTTCTTTATAATGTCCACTAATAAGTAAAAGAGGCAAACAGAATACAATAATAAAAATCAAAAGGCTTAAAAGTAACTAAGAGAAAATTCGAGGATTAATATTTGCTAAAAGGAGAAAATCTGACTGGGTTTATGAGGACCAATATCGAGATGAAAAATTAAAATTAAAAAAAAATTAGTTAATTAAAAAATAAACACAAATGAAAACTCTTGTCGGGTCAGCTTGTTCATTGGGGTCAGTCCAGGGAGTAAGTGATAAAAAGGTTAAGGAGATAGAACGGTGTGTAGTAAATCTATAACAACTGATTCCTCCAAAATAGTTCAAGCAACAGGCCACCATTATTCTTACTTATCTAGTCCTGTGTCCCGGCATAGTTTGGAGGAATCAAGTCTCTCCAATGTACCAAAAGTATACAAATCCCCCTTAGTCTAAGTTAGAAGGTGACACACAGGATGCTCGTGCCGGCCCACACTGCCACAGCTCAACTGATAACGTGAATGAAAACAAATAACACCTAACAAGTATGGGGTGTTGTTTGGTTTTTTAATCTTGGTAAAAATGTGCCGATTTCCTTCAATTAAATATTCATACGACCTTTGATACACGTTTTGTATATATTTCAGTTTTTGTAAGTTGTATATAGATAGGTATAATACCTTTGTGTCAATTTTTGTGCAATTTGTCTTGGACTGCGTAACATTTACCTAAAAATACAAGTAATTTAATGAAGGGACTAGTACATTTTCCCCAAGTTATAGCCTTAATAAAAATAAAATAAAAATTGGGTCTAGTCTTAGAAAATTAAATGAGGGTGCCGGTACAATTTCCTCTACTAATAATAAATAAATAAATATCGAAGCAAGTACATTATCGTCAGATAAAAATAAATAAATAATATATACAATAATGGAGTCTAGTTTTAGTTATCTCTCCACGACCTATTAGGTTATAGGCCTATAGGATACCCAGGCAGGCAGGAATGACCACCAAGCACTCAGAAGGAAGGCATTCGAGTATAGGCTATATAGAAGATAGCAGGCAATACGAATTAAAATTGAAGAAAAAAGAGTTTGTACCGAATGCACCAAACGTACCCTTCCTTCCCTCCCTCCCAGCCTTGTGAGCTGTGTACAGTACTTAATTACGTACTAAACTGGCCAACACACCCTTCTGCTATACAGTGCTATCTTGTTCTCTCTCCCTCTGCCCTCACCCAGAAGCCTACCACTGGCGGTCACACTTAATTTCAGAACCTACACCTTTACAACTTCACTTTAAGGGACCCTGTGATCGTGTACGAGACCTGGTGGCTTCTGATTCCTCCTGACTAGGCTATGCCACGAAACAAGCTCCTTTGATATAAGTGGTTTCGTGGCAATGTTTGAAAGACTCGGTAACCTCCAATTTTCTTATACGTCACGGGGTTCCTTTAAGTAAGCAATATCGACATAGCCTATATTCGACCAGATTTGTTTACATATTGTGAGAAAATACCGGTACCGATATACCAGTAACCTAACACTATCAGTATCCATTAGTCTACCTACAGTACATTGCATAAAGTTACTACATACTTCGCTTCCTTTCAGTACCACAATACAACATAATACAGTATACTTCTTCCCCTTCCCACAGTAGACTACCCATTATCACAGTAGCCTACATCAGCAGGATAATAGTGTACTAGGCTACTTACTACTAATCCCAGTATTTTCAGTGTGAGGAGCTAATAATCGATTTGACCTACTAGCCTCACCTACCTGTAGTGCCACATTAAAATATCCTCAGCCCCACGAAGCCATAGGTACACTGTATTATAACACCTGTATACTGTACTCTACCATTGGCCTGACCTACATACAAAGCCTCACTAGTAAAGTCACGAGCACTAATAAAAATGCAGGTGTGCTTCGAATACCTAGATATAGTAAATAAAAGCACAATAAGATCTCCATTCGTATTATTTCGTTGGTGAATTGGACTTATCAAAGCTTCAACCAAATCTGTATACAGTATAACTTATCAATGAGACAGGTCAAAAGCAGAGGCAAGAACACAAATCAATTTCCTCACCTGTGAAAATAAGCGACAGAGGTCTACAATCATGTCTAATTTCGTTCGAGAATTCTAAAGAGATTATTGCTATTTAAGGAGTGAAAAGGTGAAAAAATTGATGAAAATAGACTGCCAGTTAACTCTTCCATTAAGGAATTGGAGAGAAAACGAGTTAAACTGATTAGTTTAGCGAGTGTTGCATGCAGTTTTAAGCTATAACCCAGCTTAGGAGAGAGAGAGAGAGAGAGAGAGAGAGAGAGAGAGAGAGAGAGAGAGAGAGAGATAAGGTGCTGAGTCAGTGGTCTGTCCTGGCGCCACCTTTAAAACTCACCCATATAGCCTAGCGCAGTAGTTGGTTTTCCCAGCCACCTAGTCTGTTGTGTTATGATAATGGTTTAAACCTCGTGTGTGTGTGTGTGTGTTATGATAATGGTTTGGAACTCAGTGTGTGTGTGTGTGTGTGTGTGTTATGATAATGGTTTAAACCTCGCATGTGTGACTGGGTAGCCTATTAATTATTCACATGATGAATATTATATTAACTTACGGTACCTGTTTTAATTTTTTACCCTAAAATTATATTATAATAGTGACAGTGAAATATTTTGAAACCGGGATCATAAATAATTGTTATACCACGGGCGTAAGTCAGCAGTGGAAAATATATACAGTACATATATAAGAAAATAATTGTCTGGGTGGATCATCAAATAGTGTAGCCAACCAATTAATGAAGACTTTTACAACCACCAATTTACAGGGAGTTGGAAAAGAAATAACAAAGAACAACTGTATCTAACAAACCCTGGCATTTACTGAAGACTAATTCCACGACGGAAATAAAACGGAAACTGAGAGAGAGAGAGAGAGAGAGAGAGAGAGAGAGAGAGAGAGAGAGAGAGAGAGAGAGAGAGAGAGACCTAACAATTTACCTCTTTTGTGTATCTGAACTTTTTTGTGGTTGTATGAGGGAGATGAGGCCTTTCATTGAAGTATTGGTGAAAGAAAATATATCCACCTTCCATATTTCAGTGAACATAGCACAAATAAAGAAAACATAAATACGAACCCTAAAGCAAAACACATTACAGTATAGTCTAGTACAGGTAGCCTAATAGAAAATATTACATACCCTACATTATTTTCTTTATTGTGTGCCAGCAGAATATACCGTAATTATACCCTAAAGCTACCCACAATACAGTACCTAATCTATTGTCACGTTTCTTCAGAATAACTGTTAGGGCAATTTTTACATAGCTAACGGGATTTGGTAGCCAAGCAAAAAGTATGAGATTAACAATGCAATGAAGAGATACCAAGAAGTTAGTAATACTAATAACACGAATAATAATAGGGAATATCATGACCAATTTACTACATGTACTGTACTCCAGCTTTCACAAAATAATGAAATGGAATATTATTGATGCTCAATTTACTGAAGCCTACTGTACTGCACCCTGTATGTCCGTTTTTATGTCCGTCATAACACGTTAAATATTTACTGATTTTGGAATCTTGACTGTGATAATTTGTTATTTATTCTACTGTATATCCATTATTCTAATAACTGTTAGCCTAAGTTCACAACCATTATAACATAATTATTTCCTCTATAACAGTCCAACTCGCTGTGACACTTACCAAGCCTAATCTAAATAATTCATAATTCATAACTTATGTGTTGGCATTGTACCATCACAACATGTACATAACATTATTCATTAGCCTATGTATAATAGCCTATTTGCGGCATTATGATATAGTAACCTGGCTAACAATTAAGTTCATTGTTTGTATAATAATCCCTCAACATTACTAACTTAAGAAGGTATTCGTGTTGTTAATTTTGGAGCATTTAATATATCTGAACTTAACCAAACCCCAGGTATTGCCTCAGTCCTTATTAGGTTTGGTCAGGTTAGGTTCACATTAATTAGGTCGGGGGATGTATAAAATACGCGATTTCCCGTGATAATAATAATTAAACACTGAGAGTAAAATAAATGATAAATGATTATATAAATTTGCAAAAATACATGTAGCACCAGTTCTAAAGATATAGCCTATCCATCTTTCTTGCTTTCACCGATATAAACTGGTATATTACAAAACTTAAAAGCAAGAATAGTGTTAAGTCATTTCTAATATTAAAACCATCAATCTGTTTTCCTTTCCTGTTTCCTATTGTACCCGATATATAATACAAGTCATGATTTAAGATGCTTGTAACGTCGCTCATTATACAACTCGGAAAGGAGAAAAGAATCAGAATTACTTTTATATTTCTAATTCATGTCGGCATTCTTATTCATGCTTTACTACAATGATAATACAATCTTGCCACGTTAGTTAATCTGTAGAAACACAAGTATTACACCCTGCAGAGTAAATAATAACACTAACCTTAATATTTACGGCATCCACAGCCAAAGAGGTTGTAAATAGTAGCCTAATAATATGTAGGGTCGAGGTGAGGGTAGTGCACATTTCATTCATATTTACCGAGAAGTAAGTCCCATTTCTGTATCTATCACCTCGCTAAGTATGCACAGAACTTTCATTAACAATCACACATGACAGTAAGTTGGATCACTCACTAAAATGTGCATATATCGTACATTTTCGATAAATAAACTCCACCATCACTCACTCACAGACAACACGCGTCGTTTTCTACTTATAACTGGATGCTGATTTCTTTATTGTCGACATTTTTTATTTCATTTTGCACTCATTATTGGATATACTATATGGAAATTTTGGGTTGGCACTGATTGGTTCTGATTTTTTTTTTTCTAAGTTTATTATTATTTTAAAGTCCATTTGGGATTGGGATTATAATTTTAAGATCCCGTTGAATTTCTTGCATAATGTACTGTATAAAAAAATATGGCTTATCTCAAATCTGCTGCTAAAGTTTATAACTGACTCAATATATTCCTCTAACCTGTTCTAAGAATGGTATTTTGACATGCAGTGAAAAAATATTAATAATTTAGCGCAAACAGGAAAAAATAAATATGGTACATTAGCCTATGACATTATAACAAACAAGCTTACTGATAAATACAATACACTGTCATAACTCTATAGCAAAATGTTGTCTATGTATATTCTTAATTGTGTTGATAATTATTTACTCTGTTATGTGTTATGGCAACCCTCTAGTAGGTGGCGTCAGCTGGTGAGGGGTCAAATATCCTCTTATCCAGCCAGCTGCCTCTCCTTCTCTTCCCACACCACACCACACCGTCACTCACACTCTCATCCACTCGACTCAGCTGAGCATAATAGGGGATATACGAAAACTTAAATCTTAATATATTTTTCCAAACAGTCCAATACAACGAGCAGTATGGATAATTATATGGGTTATAATAACACTCAGAACGTAATTATTATTTGTTTCCTACACGTGTACTACAAGAACAGTATGGATAATAGGAGTCATGACAAAATGTTTTTTTTTCTAATCCACCACGACCAACTCATAAGTATAATTGGGGTTATAATAAAACTCAAAACTTAATTACATTTTTTATCAACTCTCGTACCATAACTAACAATAAACACAAGGGTAAATAAACAACAACAACAAATAAACAATAAACAACAACTAAACTACAACAAACAAACACACAACCAACAACAAACAAACCATAAACAACAACAACAAGAATTAATAATAAAAAGACCACCCTAGTCCTAGAAGACCCTGTAGGACTATGGGGTGGGGGAGGGGGGTGGCACGTGAGAGGGAACAGCTGCTGCCCCCTCCACCACTCACCCACTCACTTGGTTTGGTTATTAGGACTTAACACCTATAGACTCCTTAATTAATGATCATTTTGACGATGTAATTATAGTGTGATAGAGTGTGTACATAGGGGTGCATGTGGAGAAGTGTGTGTGTGTGTGTGTGTGTGTGTGTTACCAAGGCTCGTCTCCAACTGTTTATACATCCCACTCCAGTCTAGTCATCTCCTCTTCTCAACTCCTCCCACCACCATGCTGTCTCAAAGCATCAAAATATCGAGCTTTAATTAATAAAATATGTGTATGTATTCGGAGCAGCATATACAGCACTAATTGTGTGCGTAACTTCCTTGCCTCACAATTGCTGAATTATAATGGGTTCGATTCCCGGATTTACGCCTGATCTGAAATAGACCAGTTTCATGCTGAACCAAATGTACAGTTGTCAGCACTTATAACTAGTACAGTCAGCACTTGTCAGTCCCCTTTTTCTGTACCAGTTACAAGTGCTGGCAATTGTACATACTATTGGCCATAAGAATTCGTACATACGCTATTATTTTCGAGGAAATGTACAATCACGAACACTAATAAGTATCATTTACCTGTCAGTCTGTAATTAGGGAGAATAATACATACAGTGTTGGTGGGATAAATCTATAGCAACTGATTCCTCCAAACTATTCCATGCAAGCATTAATTACATTCACTCATCCCTGTTTCCTGGCATACATTGGAGAAATCAAGTGGCTCCAATGTGCCAAAAGTGGTGTATTATTATTATTATTACTCCATGCACCTAATGAGAGTAAATATATCCCCCACATGAGAAGAAGAGAGAGAGAGAGAGAGAGAGAGAGAGAGAGAGAGAGAGGCATGACAGGCGAGGCTTTCCACACTCCCCACTCCCTGTCAGTCACTCAGCTGTCACTCATTCGTGGCTCCTGGAATCTTCTGACACGCTTCCAGAAATATACTGACGCAGGGGAGGGGGAGGGGGATGAGAGGGGTGGGGGATGTCCAATTGGGAGACAGAGGTGTGTGTGTGTGTGTGTGTGTATGTGTGTGTGTGTGTATGTGTGTGTGTGTATGTGTGTGTGTGTGTGTGTGTGTTATTTTATTTTTTTTTTTTTGCAGGGGATTGGAGGGGACTATCGTAATGGGAGAGAGGAAGCGTTTTTATATTTTATGGTTTTCATATTTTTATTTATTGATCTGTTTTATTGATTTTATTCATTGATTATTTATTATATTTATCATGCAGTTTATTGTCTATTCGTTCTATTTTATTTTTGTATTTTTTAAACAACAACGAGTGAAAGTTATACGAGTAAGTTACTTTCTCACGGGAATTATAAGATTTTGCTGAAAGTTAACCCAGAGGTATTCGACGTGTGTGTGTGTGTGTGTGTGTGTGAAATTCTGGACTAATGATTGGCATGCAGTGACCTTATTCGACGTGTGTGTGTGTGTGTGTGTGTGTGTGTGTGTGTGTGTCAAACTCTGAACTAATGAATGGCAAGCAGTGACCTACTTATTCGCTCGCTAAATGACCTGTCACTCTTTGTTTGGAAGTCTAACGGGAACCAAACAAGTATTTATTAATCTAGTTAGACAATAATAACTCTCACATCCCTTTCTCTTTATTATAAGTTAGTGTTTGTACAGTTGCCCCTCGATATAAGGTACAGACATAGCGTAGTTGTCTCGATATATAAGATGGAAAAAAATTAGCACTATTTTGTCTTATACGGGGGTGCGGGAATAGGGGGACAGGCTTGGGGTTGGGTTTAGGGGAGTGCGGGTGGTTTTGGGAGGTCGGGGGGGTTTTGGGGGTGCGGGAGTAAGAGGACAGGCTTTATACCCCCCCACAAGCCAGTCCCCTTATTCCCGCACCCCCCCAAGCCTGTCCCCCTACTCCCGCACCCCCTTAATACAGGGATAGAGTAAATAATAATAACATAAGCCTATGGTAAAAAAAAAAAATTGGTGGTCTTCAATGAGGCACTTCTCTCTCTCTCTCTCTCTCTGAGTGTAAAAAAATTGAAGTGATGGATACAGGTTTATATTATAATGAAGGTCTCATTTCTAGACCGAAGCAGTGTCCCCCCCCCCAACTCCACTCCCCCCCAATTTTAATAAGAAAGAGAGGGATACCATATAACCTTGTGGAGGGATGATATGGAAAGTGGGAATGTTGTGTTGTGTTGTGTTGGAGTGGGAATATGATGGAGTGGGAATGTTGTGTTGTATTGTGTTGGAGTGGGAATGTTGTGTTGTGTTGTGGTGGAGTGGGAATGTTGTGTTGTGTTGTGGTGGAGTGGGAATGTGGTGTTTTGTTGGTGTGTGTGTGTGTGGCAGTGAAAGTTAAGGTGATAAAACTATATGAAGGCTTTTTTATTCAGACAATGAAGGATGATAACTGAAATGTGAAATAATAAAGACTCTAATTCCATTTTATATACATGTTTATTTTGTTTTCTTATTCTTGGAGTTTATAATACACGACATTACACGTGGAAGTTGGTACACAAGTTTATAGTTAGTACAGTATATAGATATAGGACTTTCAGTTTTGTCCAACACTAAGCCAACACCTATGAGTATGGTACAGTGTAAGTACAGTAAGTAGTCAGGGAGTGTACAATGTAAGTATAAGTAGTCAGAGAGTGTACAGTGTAAGTATAAGTAGTCAGAGAGTGTACAGTCACGAGACATAATAAAGTTAGTGTCCAGCAAGGTTCTGTTGACGTTTGGAATCATCTGACATTATACCAGTGAACCAATTACATACAACAACGCTTATTTTGTCTCATATCTAAGTTTAATTAAGTACTGTACAGTGTTGGTAAATCTGGAGTACCTGATTCCTCAAAGCTATTCCAAGCAACAACAACACACCACCAGTATAATATATAATTTTTACTGCTAATTTGATGATCCTGTTTCCTCTAATGTATGTATGTACCAAAAGTATATATAGCCTACTATCTTCTTAATACTCCATGAGGGTATACTGGAAGCAGGTGTGGATTATGTTTATAGTTGGTGAGTGTCAGTACAATACAGGTAGACTCTAATAAAAGACTTCGACGGGACATGAGGAAGGTAGATCAGGTGGGCACCATGCCATACTGGGCACACACACACACACACAAACTCTCTCTCTCTCTCTCTCTCTCTCTCTCTCTCTCTCTCTCTCTCTCTCTCTCTTAGTAGTAGTAGTAGTTTTAGTATCATAATTATTATTTCTCTCTTTCTCTCTCTCTCTCCACAAACGCAGGTAAAGTAGTAGTAGTAGTTTTATACTATTATTATTATTATTATTATTATTATTATTATTATTACAGTAGTGGTACTGTACCACATCTCAGTAAGCCTTCACTCCCTTATTGGTAATTCTTCCTCCTTCACTTCCTTCACATTCTTTCTTCTTCCTGTTGCCTCTCTCTGTAATCTCTTATTTCCTTTTCCGGTCCCAACTTTCTTATTTGTCGAACTCTCAATATATAGAGAGAATTTCATCAATTATCATAAAGTAAAGTTATATGTACAAACACACGTGGAAAAATCACTTATAAATCTAATTCCTCACCCACTACATGGAAGAACGTTTCACCGTGTGTGTGTGTGTGTGTACAAATTACAACACTCATCCTATCTCTCACTGACTAGTACTCGATTGTCTGTATGTGTGTGTGTGTGTACAATTACAACATCCTAGCTCATACTTAGTGTAGCTCGATTAATCATTCAGGTTGTTCGAGGCAGACCAGGATATTCATTAAAGGGAATAATACATTTTTGTTACATTAGAGCACCTTGATTCCTCCAAAGTATACCAGGAAAGAACAGAACCACAAAAAAAAAAAAAAAAAAAAAAAAAAAAATGTGCATGTCCTGTTGCTTGGAATAGTTTGAAGGAATCAATAGCTCCAGATTTACCACCAAAACTGTACTACTATATCTCCTTCATTAAGATATACAAGTGTCCTCTGTAATTATAGTGCTTGTTGTCCTCCATTTTCCTTGGTGCTTGTTGTTCCTCCTTTTCTTCGTGCTTGTTGTCCTCCTTTCCTTGGTTGTCCCTCCTTCTCTCTTTGTGATGCATACAGGGTCTTTCTGGCCTAACGCAGTCCTCTCTCCTTCCCTTTTATAATATTATGCTACTTATGTTAGTTATGTGAGAGTGGCAGCTAAGGGAATTCAAAGAAATACAAATGTAAGTGTGTGTGTGAGTGTGTGTGGATATGTGTGTGTGGTAGATGAATGAATACAAAGGGACACATAAGTAAGGTAGGGTGGGTGGAGGAAGGAAGATGTGTGGGTGAGTGGAGGGAGACGAGTGGTGTTAAGGTGAGTGGGTGTAATAAAATAAACGAGTGGTGGATGGAAATCAGGAGACGAGTGGATGAGTAGGTGGAAGGAAGACGAGAGGTGGTTGGTTGAGTGGGTGGTTGGGAGGGTGGTTGTGAGAGGTGGCGGGAGAATGGAGGAAAGGAGGAGTTGGTGGTGAGGGGAGGGAAGGAGTCAGGTGGTTGGTGTAATGGCAGAGGAAGGGAGGAGGTAAAAAGACTTAAAAGAGACGGTGAGAATAGATAGAAAGGGAGGGATGTAAATAAAGACATGGTGAGGGAAGGTAAAAGGGAAGTGAAGAGAAGGAGAAAGTGAGAAAGACGATGAAGATATATAAAGGGAAGGGCAGGAAAAGGAGGTAAAGTAAAAGGAAAGGGCAGTAGAAGGTAAGAAAGATGGTGAGGGTGAGGTAAAATGAAGGTAAGAGGAGGAGACACGTGGTAGGTGATGGGGGAGGGGGAAGGGGTTGGTTATAGAGGGAGGGGTAGACTGGACGTGCGCTGAGAGAGAGAGAGAGACGGGATACTTGGTTGGGTGGGGTGGTAAGTTGGGTTGGTGTTGGGTGGTGGTGGAGGGATGGGAAGGAAGACAGCGCATGGCAACGCTTTTCAATATCTCTGGATGTCATTTAGTTGAGCAAATTACCTAATAAAATATCATGGAATGCAATTAATTTGACCATCACCTTTAGTTGCGCAAATTAATATTTTTAAATGCAATGAAATGCACATAAGTTTACGATTGTCTTTAGTTGAGCAAAATTTCACTTATTAAAAAATGCCATGAAGTACAAAATAAATTTAACGATTGCCATTAGTTGAGTACCGGTAATTACCTTTTAGAATGCCATGAAATACAAAATACGTAACCAATCATAGGAGTCAAACACAATTATCTATTTCCTCGTTACGGTGAGTAGTTGACAACAGCAAAAGTTCGTTTCGTACTGAGTTAAAATTGTTTCAAATAGAGTTATTCACCAACTGCATCCCTGAATATTCTCAGAAATATAACTGAAACTAGGTAATTAACCTTTTGATAATCACGTCTTACACACACACACACACACACACACACACACACATACCACTGATTCACCTACCATATTATAGGTTTTTTGGGGTCAAACTTGTGTAGTCAACTGTACGGCCTCATACCAAGGAACTACCAGACCTCAAACTGGATTATTGCTCTTCCCACGAGACCTCTCCCTGGGGGCAGAGAGAGAGAGAGAGAGAGAAGACGAGGGGGAGGGGCGATAGAAGGAATAATAAATCAGGATTGACACCTATCAGAGAGAGAGAGAGAGAGAGAGCGATGAACGAAAGGCTGAGCAAGGGATAATGAGGCAGGATTGACACCATTATGAAAAATGAAAGAAAGGCAAGGTGTCAAATGATGGGTAATGAGGGATTTAAATTATGACAGTTGTAGGCCACACACACAGGTCGAGGTGTAAAATTTTTTGTTTATTAGTTACTAACTGGCTTCCTGCACATAGGCCTACCTAAACTGTTCAAATACTTATATATCATAATGTAGCTTTAAAATAACTGATAAAACTTTTGATTTCATCGGCAGCAGAAGTTTGTTCTTTTATTTGTGAAGTTGAACCATTGTCAATTTCATCACAATTACTCATTCACTGTCTTAAACTCCATAATATTTCAAGGTGAAATGAAACTCAGGAAAAGCTTGAAGGGACAGCAAAATAACTCTTGTTTACCTGGTGTGGGGAAGATGCCAATAAAAATTTTAATTTTAGATAATTAGACGATGTTCAATTCCACTAGAACATAATATATTGTACTTCATCCTCACACCCGACAACCATAACATCTCACTGGTGTAAAATCAATATTGCACCTGCACCTACGCTCTCAGTGGCACAGCGAGAGGACGTGGTGGCTGGAGACAACACACATATCAAGGCATGCAGATGAAAGGAAACTTAATGTATACTGTATATGTGAAGGCACATACAAGTTACAAGATGCAGGCTGCTACACAACACAAAATAATCTTGCAGTGTAAAATCCGACGGATATCATCCTTTTATTCTACACACAACAATCACCATACACAATAAAACAAGCATATTTGCTTTCCATTGAGGTTTGGTGATAATTTCTCATGAAATTTATAAAATTGCTACTACAGTAAACAGTTCATTATCTGACAAAGCTGTCATTTCTCAGGCTGTCTCATTTCCTCTAGTAATATATATATATATATATATATATATATATATATATATATATATATATATATCATAAAGATCTTTATTCCCACCAACAAACAAACGGACAACTAAACACACAGCCGGCAGGCCGCTCCCCATCCTCGACCCCGATATTAAGGACTTGAGCTGGGACTCTCTTCTCCCAGCTTCAATGTGGTGTGTGGCTGACGTGTACACCAGTCATCAATATCAACTCTATATTACTTACACCTACCCTTATACAATACTAAAATAATATAGTCCTTCATGAACATTTACGAAATATATAGGACGATGAAAGGGGTATTACGAACAGAGAGTCCTGCCACCTCACCTTCCTACCTCCCTCCCTCCCTACCATTACTCGTGTTCCTCCCTCCTTTCCTCCCTCGTCACCCTACCTCATCCCTCCTGTCCCTGAACCACGTGACCCGGCTGCATTTATAATCAGTAACCGCTCCTTTCGAAAATTGCATTACCGTAGTTAACAAAAGAACAAAATGAACATTAAGCTAACGTAGAGAATGTGTACGTGGGTAGAACATTATTTCTATCAATTATTTCCACCCATCAAGCACAACTTTAAAAACAATTCACCGTACCTCACATAGGCAATTCCTTAGATATTTTTATGGTGTACGGTTTGCCTTTACGTAATTAAATTTTTACCTTCGAAAGTTATCAGGTTTGGAAAGCCTCTAGCACTCCTTTGAAGCGTCACAGAAATACCCAATGAGAGATGATTTACTAATCTTTAATACCGAGACTTACAAACATCACTGTCAGTGTGACATGGATACTTTCAGGAAATGTCAAATATGGACATGTATCAAAGCTCTTCCTGTCAACTCTAGGGCAGGGACTTCATACAGTAGGCATTATTATGCTATGAACATTAGTATGAACACATATGCTGTAGCTATGGGGACATATATAATGACTATATATACGGGGATGTAATATATTTATGTATGGAAGTGTACTATTAATCCAAAGCTAAGCACAAATCTTACTTTGCCGGTCATGTCGCTAACAGCAAATACCAACTTTACCCAAATCTAAGTGTCAAACTCTACTTGAATATTTCACTTTGAGTTGTATATTAAAGTCAGACATTATGAAACCGTGTAACCACCAAGATAAGCGTTACGTCTGCTGCTACACCATCCCACAGCGCGGTTCGTAGCCGAATAAAGCTTGCTACAGGATTTTTCATTTGGGTTGTTCTGAAAGTCTGGGACTCCATGGTAGCCGTATGTGGTTGGCAGCCATGGATCCAGTACGGTCGCTCGCTCTCGCCATTGTTCTCATTTTGTTTCATCCGGAACGATGATGTCTGTGTTTCTGCACTCTTGCAAACTTTTAGCTATACATTAACTACTATGCCTATCGATGTTAAATACTTAAACTACCATGTAAACGAATTAATATTTATCAAATGTACATAGTGGAGTAACAGGATGTTCATTGGATACAGAGCATCAATAAGAACGCTGAGTGTGTATTAAGAAATTGAACGAAAGGTTACGAGAGCAGCGTGTTCTCCTGTCTTCCCGCCTCACATTCAACGAAAGGTTTCCACCAATCAGCTAGCCAGGATTCCACCATGGCCATATAAGGCAATGTACGTTTGTCCGGGCGGGGCGGGCGAGGCGGGCGAGGCCACTGCGGCGAATAGTGTGGGGGAGTAACATTTCCAAACCACCTCAATACATAGTATAGGAAGATATTTTACATTATATCTCTATTCAACCAATGTATATCCGCTAGAAAATAATGATGGAACTGTATATATGTAACGATATATATGAATAAGGTAGTAGTGATGTGAGAGTATGTGATGACGTTTAGTTACCTCCCCCATGTAGGAGTTAAGGTTGTGAGGGCTGGAGTTTCCCTGCTTCACACTCACCAACTCCTCCACTAGAGAAGAACACGGTTGTACGCTCTTCTCTCCCGTGTCCTGTATCCGGTAAGTACTCATTGATTTATTTATTTCATGTGTGTTTTGAGAAGAGAGGAGGTTTACCAAGACTTGTGTGGTGAATTTAAGTTGTATATATATTTCTATGGATGGATAAACTTGTGGAAAAGATTGATACCGGTTCAGTAAGTTAGTGCTCATGCTCTGGTGGCATTAAAGTTTCCTTATCAGTTTAGTACCTTATTTTCAGTGAACTGTATTAACTTTCGTGCTTTGCTTTGTAAGTGCTGGTGATCTTATAAGTTTAATATAGTTTTGTCTGTGAATTACACAATGACAACTAGTCATGCATCCTGGAAAGTAAAGTGAAAGTTTACCAAACAGGTAACTTGTGTATTTAAATGTACGGTGTGTGTTCATGGGGAGTTCTATCCAGTGTTCTGAGTGTAAATTCCGTAGAAAGTTTTTGTTAATACTATATATGGTGGTCTAGAGGGTGAGGGATGTGTGTGGGGGGGGGTGCGGGGGGGGGGCTGTGCTGACGTCACAAGTGGGGGGTAAGGGGGAATTATAAAGTGGGGGTAGTTGTGTTAGGGCGTCAGTTCATCCCTGGTACTGGAGCTGAGCACAACTGTTGGGCTGGTCCCTCAACGCACTTAGTCAGTGAACTGTGATATTTAACTAGGTAAAGATTGTGTGCACTTGTGACTTTAAACTAGTTTTTATATTTAACTAGGGAAAAGTTTGTGGACTCTGTGTCGGCTGAAACGAAACTCAACAATACTAAGGACTGAACACATTTCATTCTTCGGCAAACGAACTGTATTCATTGCTTCTTTTTTATAAACTTGTAACCAAGAATCGCCAGAAAGGAGTTTGTAAAAGTTCTTTTATCCAGTCCTTACTTAGCGGAACGTTCTTTCAGTAATTAATTACAAAATTTATAATTAACTGATGAAATGTAACTTAAAGTTTTTCGGAACTTTTTTTTTTCACTAACTTGAAATGTGACTGTTTGATGACATGTATAGTTATTGGGACGTTCTCTTTCAGTAAATAACTCAAAATGTGTGACGAGGAGGTAGCCGCTCTGGTTGTGGACAATGGTTCCGGTATGTGCAAGGCCGGCTTCGCTGGGGACGACGCCCCCCGAGCTGTCTTCCCATCCATCGTAGGCCGACCCCGCCATCAGGTAAGACATTTCTGAAGGTTTATTGATCAACTTTAAATTTTTTATTGGATCTTTTAAAGTGAACAGTTTTAGCTCTTAACCTAGATGCCTTTTGTAAGGGTATGGTGAAAGATTGGCTCTAGTTGGCCTTTTGTATAGTTATTTTTTTAGGTAACCATCTTCAGATTAGCTGTAGGCTCTTAGTTGTGGGATTTGAACTAAATATTTTTATGGATAAAGCAGACGGTACAGGGTCTATAATTAATACATTTTCTTGGGTTTGTGGTATTCAGACAATTAACTACTTTTAATTCAATATTGGTTCCATTTATTATTAGGTAATGGTTTCTCCAGACTAATGCCAGTTACAGAACAATGTTACTGAAAACTTAAAAACTATTGAGACTTTGACCTACCCACTAAACCATGCCATGCTTGAGTAGAACTATACTAGTGTGGCATTGTATAGTAGGTAGCTCTAGTCTTCTTGCTGGCCTAGGGTATGATTTCTGGGATGGGGACTGAATTTATAAATATTTTTTATTTATGGTTTTACTTTTGGTCAGATGATGGAAAAGGGTGCATGATATTGTATAATTTTCAATAATTCTTTGATGGTTGGCATGTAGGAAGGCAGGGTGTGGGACTTTTTTATTGGCTGGCAGGATGTGATGGTGGGCATGGGGCAGGAAGATCGTATTTTTCTTTGCTAATATAAAATCTTTTTTTCAACAGGGTGTGATGGTTGGCATGGGCCAGAAGGACTCTTATGTAGGTGATGAGGCACAGAGCAAGAGAGGTATCCTCACACTGAAATACCCTATTGAGCACGGTATTGTCACTAACTGGGACGACATGGAGAAGATCTGGCATCACACTTTCTACAATGAACTTCGTGTGGCTCCTGAGGAACACCCAGTTCTGTTGACTGAGGCTCCCCTTAACCCCAAGGCTAACCGTGAAAAGATGACCCAGATTATGTTTGAGACTTTCAACACTCCTGCTATGTATGTTGCCATTCAAGCTGTACTGTCCCTGTATGCTTCTGGTCGTACCACTGGTATTGTATTGGACTCTGGTGATGGTGTGTCTCACACTGTACCCATCTATGAAGGTTATGCCCTTCCCCACGCCATTCTACGTCTGGACTTGGCTGGTCGTGACCTTACAGATTACCTGATGAAGATTCTTACTGAGCGTGGCTACACCTTCACTACCACTGCTGAGCGAGAAATTGTTCGTGACATCAAGGAAAAGTTGTGCTATGTTGCCCTGGACTTTGAACAGGAAATGACTACTGCTGCTTCCTCTTCCTCCCTGGAGAAGTCTTATGAACTTCCTGATGGTCAGGTAATCACCATTGGAAACGAAAGGTTCCGTTGCCCTGAGGCTCTCTTCCAGCCTTCATTCCTTGGTATGGAATCTTGTGGTATTCATGAGACCACTTACAACTCTATCATGAAATGTGACGTCGATATTCGTAAGGACTTGTATGCCAACACTGTTCTGTCTGGTGGTACCACTATGTACCCTGGTATTGCTGATAGGATGCAGAAGGAAATCACTTCATTGGCACCATCTACCATGAAGATCAAGATCATTGCTCCACCTGAGCGCAAGTACTCTGTATGGATTGGTGGTTCTATCCTTGCCTCCCTCTCCACCTTCCAACAGATGTGGATCAGCAAGCAGGAGTATGATGAGTCTGGCCCATCCATTGTCCACAGGAAGTGCTTCTAAATTCCTATCCTTTAATTAGCATAAATGTACATGATTTAGGATGTCAATTTTTACATTCTATTAGGATAAGGCTTATGTTATTTGATAAGATTATGTTATTTAAAAGGAATAAATTGATTTATAATTGTATTGCTTTTCAACCTTTATAGACAATGCTCTACTACCACTTACAGCTTTCATATTTAACTGGGGGTAAAATTATGGGTATGCCTGCCATTGACTAAGAGACTTGAGTTGCTATAGTGAGGAGTGGTATGAAGTCTGGTGCAGGTTCATTAGTGAAGATGATAATGGAAACTATCTAGGTATTCTGGATGATCTGGAAGTGGCTAACTGAACTAAATTTAGCATCTGTTCACTGTTCTGGGTCATGACTTAAAAGGGACTTGCACTGATCAGAAAATTAAGCTATTCAGTTAGATTCAGGCAAATAGTTTATGGCATTGAGCAGTATGGAAGTATAACTGGCTGACTTTATGGCAATGGGTAAACTACCCCTGAGCTGATGGTTCATTTCAATAAGTAATTTTGGTACGACGGAAATGTCCTGTAAGTCGAGAGGAAATAAGAGTAATCCAAGTAATATACTCTCCAGGTAACTGGTTCAGCAATTGGGTTTAAATAAAAAAAAATTTCAAGTACAACATACATTTTTGCATACTGATATTACGGGCTACACGGTCTGTACAATACTGTATGCTCACCCTTCTACATTTTCACTTTACTTAAATTTAATGCTTGAACAGTGATTGTTTTTTATTAAATTATTTCGAGAATACTTTTCATTGCTCAAAAATCCCTTTTCGTCGCTCGATTGTTTATATTTAGAAAGATTAATTGAGCGACACAGAATTTTCCTCTGAAGTATTGGTACTGTACAGTATACTGCTTTATGAATGGAGTGTTGAGGATTCCTCTTCCCCAAAGTACTGTAGTTGGTAATAGTTAAGATGGTAATTATTTTTTGGTACAATTGAGTGCCTTGATTCCTCCAAAATTTGCAAGGAAACGTGACCAGAAGAGCAAAAATAATTGTTCTATTGCTTCTAATAGTATATTAATAGTATATTAATGGAATTAGGGTTCAGTTTCTCCAGATTTACCAACAATTTCCTTAAGAAGAGCCACAAAAAAGGAAGATACTTACCAATTTCCTTCATATTTTGGTTTGTTGTTTTTGCCTTAAGTAATAACTTGGTGCATTTTGACAATATTTGATTTCCCAATAGTTTGTCTCGGTTATGTCCAGTTACCCCTTCAATAACTCGGGTATTGCTATTTCATCAGTCATACTCAAAACTGGTGTGTGGGTAGAGAACAGTAACAATGATTCCATAGACTGCACTTTATACGACCTTTTCTTCCGGCTTTTAAGTTCCTTCAAGAGAGTTGTGTACATTACCCGGAAGTAGAATATGGTGACTATATTTATATTTAAAACAGGCTACTGCATGGTATACACAACGGTAGAATATGACACTGCATTTAAATCACTGATCGAGTCTGGCAATATAGACCTTAATTCTCTATGGAGACACACTTCTGTTTACTCATTAAGAAAGGAGCTATTGCTTAACCGAACGCTTCTTGGAAGATTGAAATGATAAAGATTATTAATCAACCAAACACATCCACCTGATTCCACCATGCAAAATTACGTGTACATCATCTGTAGGGCAAAAATATAAAGAAAAACGTATTTCCGGACATGTTTGCTTCATAACAGACAAGGCTTCTGTTTGCTGTTGTGACTGCCAATCAGTCAAACTCCAACAAGTGTGTCTTAACAGATTCAGGTGTATGTAGCATCCGTTTCAATATTGACGTGCTTCAACACACACACCTGTGTGTATGCTAGTATCACCCAAATGTACACGTAGCTCTGCTACAGCCAGTAAGAACAAAATACTATAAAATAGACTGTACAGTACAAGGCAAAAAGGAGGGAATAACCACTGCAAATACCACCATAAGCAGAAATGTTTTAAAATTTAGAAGAAGACAACTGAACTAAACTGACAATTTAAGGTAACAGAATAAGCAGATTCAGTAAGTATACAGGCCTACTATACTACTACACGTAAGCTTCGATACTACTACTATTATGCACATGATTATACTACTATTACTGCTACAACTAAGCATATATGCTACTACTACTACTACTTCACACATAAACTACTATTACTACTGCTACTTCTAAAAAATTAAGCCCATATAGCCTACTACCAATGCTACTATAACTTCGCACATATACTACTACTACAAAGTACAATATATACTACTACTTCTAAGCCCATATAGCCTAATACTACTGCTACTATTATTTCGCACATATACTACTACTACAATTAAAGCACATATACTACGTACTGCTACTACTACAAAGCACATATACTACTATTAGGCTACTACTTCTAAGCACATATACTACTACTGCTACTACTACACACATACCGGTATATTACTACTACAAAGCATGTACATATATACTACTATTACTACTACTATATACTTATAAGCACAGCTACTACTAGCGCTACTACCAAAGAGTATGGAACTTTACTACTACTACTTCATACATATACTACTATTACAAAGCACATATACTCCTACTACTACTTCTAAGCACATATACTACTACTGCTACTACTATTTCGCACATAATAATACAAAGCACATAATTATACTACTATTATTATTACTACTACTACTTCTAATAAGCACATTATACTGCTACTTCTAAGCACATATACTACTACTACTACTTTATACATATACTACTACTACTACAAATTACATATACTATTATTACTACTTCTAAGCACATATACTACTACTACTACTACTAAATAAGCACATATACTACTACTACAACTACTATAATACGAGGCACGGATGTCGATGCTCATACCTATTTGTTTACACTGCGTCAGCTGATATTGGACCACCACCACCAGCTGGATTATATTAGTGTTAACATAAGATTAGGTACTCATATACGTTTATCATTATTTTGGAAGGCAGTGAAGCTAATGCGTGTGTACCAGTGAACGTAAAGCCGTGTCATATAATTAGTTACCTACTAGACACGTACATAATAGTGAAAGATATTGCTGTTCTTTTGTGAAGTGGTTTTCCTGGGAAATAATCAGTTCGAAGTATCCTTGTGGTGTTTTCATTTTAACACCCAGATTATTATTGTTTTTTTTTTTACATTTATTAGATATCTATTGGTAATTCATCATCATCAATGGATACGTGACATATATATAATAATTGTAAATTCAGCAGACCCCCAAGATGCCGAATTCAGTGGGACTACACCCGGGAGAACAATATTCACCCCTGGTAAGTTAACCACCCATATTCAAGAACATTCGTGGTGTATACGATGGTGTGGTACCGGTACGATGGCTCCAGAGTCAAACCATACATTTTTTTTTTAATTTACATGCTTTTATTATCCTGGCCCCACTCCGCTGACAATAGAGTCGTTATAACGGTACCAAGTCATCGTATACACCATGAATGTTCTTGCATACGGCCCATAATTACAAAACATATACAGTTCGATTCATGAATGGTCCAAGTTGTAGTTTGATCATAATTTTGCAGGTTCATGATTAATGTGAGTGGAGGAAACGGTCATACCAAAGAACAAATGGTTATTTTTTTAGTTGTTCATAAATAGTTTGTGTTGTTCCTCTAACGGTACAAGCCTCATAGATTGCCCCAATCTCGATTAAGGCCTCAATTGGTTTGTTAGGTTTAAGGTTATTCGTTCACAATGCAATATTATGATTAAATATGTAAAAATGAAAAAAGAAAAACATGTGTGGAAAATAAAATAAAATGGGAAAGAATTGGGAATTTGGGATGGCCTGTTCTACAAATATACTGGGATTATTGACCAGTACACTTATGGCCACCGAAATCATGAGTAAAACTGATACGTATGGAGTGGTTGTCCATCCAAAAGCGGGCACAGTCTGGCAGCCATCCATCTTGACTCAGAATCTGTCAACGCCATTTTTCAGACTTACTTTCAGCGCCTGATGACGATAAGCTTCAGTCCCACTCCAATCCCAGTGAGATAACTATTCACCATTGTGACAGCCAGCAGATAAAGAATATTGGACTGAGTTTATTGAATTGTACAGACAATTCCTTGCCCTGTGGAAAATTAAATTCATCACTTTAAACTGCAGTAGCAGCTCCGAGCACCATAACTGTCAGTCCTTGAGTAACGACATTTCTGCCTTCTACCAAGTGTGAGCACGACTGAGGTTGTTGGCCTGATACGACCGCCGGAATAGTGTGTGGGTGAATATCTTTTTGGACAGACTGGATTTGGGACTGAGCCGGATCTGGCAGCCATAATGTAGAGTTATGTCCGGGAACACTATACTACACTATGCAGACAAGTCAAGATGACAAATTAGTAATGTGCTGTAATAATTGTAGGGTATGCAGGCTCTAGTAGAGGCTCAGGTGGGTCAAACTTACAAATTCAAGATTTTTTTAAAAGCAAGATGAATAGACAACACTTAAATGATTGAAGCAATCCAGATTTGGTAACTTTAGAAGAGAGTCCATTCCACATTTAAACTTTCTTGTAGTAGAAGCTATTGCATTGCATTGTACACCATACGTACTGTTGACAGAATAGTGCTGAGATGGAGATTACTTGATAATACCAACCGTAGAGTATTAGGGTTGGATTATTACACTTTTATAATGAAAAGTTCTCTTCGTTGCTCAGTTCCTATTATTTTGCAATGCGAATATTGTGGTAATTATCAAGGACTGTGATGAGGTTAGAATTTTGCCAAGGAACATGCATTAATGGTTAGATTTTTCAGCAAGGATTACTATGACTAATACCTTAGGAAATACCTAATGATGGATTACACTAAGGCTTTGATTCAAGATGAAATAATTTAGCACTATCCTTTTCACATAGGGTCAGTATATCTTTTGATCTGTATTATGGTACCGGTACCTTAATGAATAATAGAAACCTGGGAAAACATTTGGTGGTCTTCAATGAGGGATTGAGTGAAAAATGAAGTACCAGTACTGATATTTAATCATTGTATATCAAGGGTCTACTATACCTATGCCTTATTATATCTGTACGTGATGGAACCCTGGTAAATATGAAGAGCAGGTTCACCTTGTTAAGATTTCACTTATACTGGTATTTTCTATATCTATAGCTCTGACGCCTCGTTCCCTCCGGGAACTCCCCCAAGGGGGTGGCCATGGCAGAGAAGTCTCTAGTCTTTTCTGTTCCAACACTCCCTCCTTACTCAGTCAAACCCTCCCCTCCCCCTCATGTTTCTCTCCTTCACATACTCTTCCACTCTGTTCTGCCATCTAACTGGTGGTCTGCCTCTCACACCACATCCCACAACTTCACTTCCATACACCTTTACAAACTCCTCACCTTGCATTCTCTCTACCTGTCCAAACCACCTCAGTGTATTACGTTTCACACTCTCCAACACTCCACACTCAATACCAATTGCCTTCTCACTCATACCACATCTCTCATACACACTCTCATTACTTTCTCCATCCCATCTAGTAAGTCCACATGCACTCCTCAAGTAACTCATTTCCACAGCACCTATTCTTGACTGATGAGCCCTACTCCGTGTCCATGTCTCTGACTCTTATGTCAGTGTTGACAGGATTATACTATTTTGTATTCCCCTTTTCACTTTCATGCTCACACTTCTACCCTTCATTATCCTCCCCAGTGATCCTATGACCTGTCTACCTTTCATTGCTCTCTCCCTAATTTCTTCTTCCATACTTCTTATTGTTTTATCAATAATGAGCAAAAATTTCCTCGTCAGTCAAAACTACGGTAGGCTAATTGGAAAAACTTAAAAAATCATAGTGGACCTGTTCTTTGGAAATAGGGTAGGGTATGAAAGTTAGAAGAAAGGGAAATAGAAGGGTAAAAAATACAATAATCTTACCTAACCACTCTGTACTTAAGGATATTGTACCCTGTACTTCTGGAGCGTAAGAGTGCAATGATTCCTCAAAACTACCCCAGGAAACAGGAACAGATATACAAAAAAGAGGGTGGCCTGTTGCCTGGAATAATTTGGAAGAATAATTTTCTCCAGATATACCAACACTACTACCCTTTAAACTGACATGTTTGATGGCATTCATTGCAGACTGGTTTGATTTATGTGTTCAACCTCATCGTCGGGACAGGATGTTTGACCCTCCCAGCAGCTTTTGGGGCAGCAGGATGGGCTCTGTCTGCTGGGGGAATTCTGCTTCTTGCACTTGTCAGGTAATGTATAATTTATCTTTTCCACCTAGTTAAGGGAATAGTGTACATCTGGAAACAAATATCTGAATGATACTACAGTAATAGGGATTTTTTTTAACCCAACAGAGGTTCTCCCATTAATTTTTGTACAAGCCTGGCACAATTGCCAAACATTATCAGTGTACGAGTTACCCTACTTGATATCAAACCCTAGGCCAGCAATTGTGATGTAATTGTGCTACTCATTTCAGTATGCTTGTGTGATATGGTAAAGTCTAGTGGGTAGCTTCCTTGAGACACAATTGCTTGTCTAGGGTTCGATTCCCAGGCGGGGGTAGGCCTATTGTGATTACCGAGTCATGAGTGTGTACAGTACTGTATTTATTAGAGGTTGGAGCCAACTGTGTAAGTACAGTATCTGCAACCTGTAATTATCTGATAACTCATTTCTATCCCTATTAGTAATATGAACACTATGGGCACTAGCATTTCTGATTTATCTGATTCTTATGAGATTCTGCCCTCTTATTGCTTGCAATATAGTATATGACTGTCGTCTGAAGTAAACTTTTCTAACTACTGTATTAAACCTAGTTTGGCCCCCAAACCTTCCAATTTTACTCCATCGTTTCATCTTGTCTTCATCCTCTATCCGAAACTTAAGTCGTTCAATGGTCCAGGGACAAGGGCCCGGATTCACTTTAATTAGCAGTTACAACTTTCTTACATCCTCTTTCCCCAATCTGTCATAATATCCCCTTCTCACAACTTGTCACCAGTCTCTATAGGCTAACCAAGTAACCAACCCGTGTCCCTTAATTCCTTAACCCCAACAAACTATCTGACATGTATCCACGTCCTCCATCTTCGGTTTCTCACCCAACTGTACCATACCCCCAACAGGCTCCAACGCTTATGAAACAGATGCCAGGGGAAAGGCAATGGTTATACTGTGACGAGGCGATATTTGAATGGGACAGAACGTTGCAGGATAGGGAGGAGGCACGCCATGAGGCACGCGGTGGGTGGTTGGGCGGAGGGAAGGGAGAGGATTGCAGGGATGGAAGGGAATATAGTTATTTACGAGGGAAAATATTTACACTATTTGTGAGGGGAAAGAGACTACATTCCTTACTGATGTCCCTCTTTCCCTCTGTTGTTCATATCCTTGCATGATTTTAATATTGATTTCAATAAATATAATGGTTAATGAGGAGAGAGTCAACGAGAAATAAAGGGAATTTAGTATAATGAGAGAGAGAGAGAGAGAGAGAGAGAGAGAGAGAGAGAGAGAGAGAGAGTGTGTGTGTGTGTGTGTGTTTGTGTGTATAGTGTATACACACAGAGGAATAAAAGGAAGGAAGGAACAAGGATGGTGAAGAAGTTTGAGGCGGTGACGTAATTTAACCGCCATCGGAGGAATGAATGTATGCTGGAGGGGAGGGGTGAAAATAATGAATGCGTAATTTTATGGGAGTGGTAGGGTGAGGATAGAGCCGAAGCAGTTAACACATAAAATAAACACGGAGTATTATTGTAAGGAAATTCTCTAATGTTAGGCCCCCGTACACAGGTGGCTACCACCGTTTGGTGATGAGATTCTGTCTACACCACGCACAGAAACCATTGTTTCGTGACAACGGTGGCAACCACAGGCAGTTGAACCATAGTTATATAATGGAAGTTGGTGAGGTAATTTGTGTAATCACATGACTCCTTATCAGCTATCACCATTGGCTAGCCACGGTGACGTGACGGGAATGGACCCGGCCGGTGGTCACCATTCTTTCTGGTTTTTAGTCAAACTTTGTCACGAAAATAGTTCGTGTGGGGCTTACATTAAAAAACGTGTTACATTTCTCGTTACGTGACAGTTGCATCCACCCTCCATTAAAATATGGCCCGTGTGCGGTAGGAATAGTATTATTATTATCTAAAATGAGTTCTTTATGTTTTTGTGAATTTGGAAGCCGTTGATTTCTGCATATCATTCCACTAAACAAACGGATTTATATAAAATTTACGGGATTTGATCTGGAAGAAGGAACTTCAGCTCATGTATGTGATATATATAACTTGTAAATTTGCAGTTTGCACCGTAATAGGCTCCCACAGCACTGGTATATTTTATTGAATTTCTTGGTGGTTAATATTGAGAGAGAGAGAGAGAGAGAGAGAGAGAGAGAGAGAGAGAGAGAGAGAACTGTATCTCTTCCAATATCAGTCAGGTAAAACAATGACACCGCTGATAATGCTAAAAATAGGGAGGATATGGGCTTGCGATCGAAGGTCATGCATACGATACCGACACTCTCCCTTCAATAGATGACGTCATGACCACCAGTCCACCACTCTTGTGTTTTGATGACGTCATTGATTCTGATACGCATGTGCCTGAAGGAAAAAAACAACGGGAAATGTATATGCATAGTTAAGGGGATGGTAAATCTGGAATAACTGATTCCTCCAAATTATTCCAAACAATAGGCCACCATTATTTTTGTCAGCTTCTGGTTCTGTTTCCTGGTATCTTTTGGAGGAATCAAACCGTTCCAATATATGTATCAAAAGTGTTTTAAGATTTTGATAATGTAGTCTAATAAGAATGGTCGTTAATGAAGTGGATGATAAAAGCTGGCAAACTTGGTGGAGTATTTGATAGATTCCACCAGTTAAACAGGCTATTAATTATTATTATTTCTTATTATTTAGTCTGTTTCCTAGGATATTTTGGACGAATTGGCAACCCCCTAACAGTGAACCAAAAGCATGTCAAATTGTCAATCCATTTATTATTTTAATCAAGTGAAAATCTGACGTGACACGAAATTCTGAAGCACCTTGTATGCACTCAGATACACGGAACAAACATTTAAGGGGAGATATATTTTGTTGGTGTTTTGGAAGGTCTGATTCCTCCAAACTATATCACGAAAGAGAGATCCCTGATTAGCTATTAGTACCACTGAGGGCGTCTGCTGTATCTGGCATAGGAGGAATCGTGCAGAGAGAGAGAGACCTTCCAATTCACCAACAAATGAGTCTCCCTTTAAGTAATTAAATATAAGTGTCATGTAAATCGATATAAGTATAAAATATCGTAATGCAAATTGTGTGGTGAAGACTTCATCCAATCCTGGGGGACAAGGATCAAAGAGACCAAGTTGACACGCTAGCAATGACGTCACCTCCTTAGAACTGACCAATAAGGCGGTGTTGACGTCACTTCTGGGTTGGTAATAGTGATTGGTTGATGACGTCACCTCCTTGGAACTGACCAATAAGGCGTTGTGAGGTGTTGACGTCACGGCAGGGTTGGTTGATGACGTAGTATATATGTGTTGTGTGGGTGATACCTGGCAGTAGTGTGAAATAAATTAGGCCTCTACAATGTATAAACATACCGACTTGCTAACTAATTTACTTGTGTACAGATTTGCTAGCTACTAAATTATATATTATTTAAAACTATAAGTTATAAGATCATGATTTCATTGCCGTGAATTGCTTGTTGTTATTGAATAATATACTGGATTATTAATATTGATATTAATATACCTGATTGTTATTAATGTTAATATTTACGGTATTTTTACAGTAAACCTGGGTTCAATAAAACGTATATATTAGTATGTTTTACCACTAATTAGGACCATTCTAAGACTATTTTCTTCAATGGTGTTTCTCTCGGAAATGCCCCGTTTTCGAGATATGCCCAGTTTTCATACCCCATACAAACTTGGGGGAGAGCCTGGGAATCCGGGGTTTTGGGTGGGAGAAAACACGCTGTACACTATGGCGTTGCCTTTATAATACACTTCTTAACTTTGTTTCTCTTAGAAATGAATCGTTTTCGAGATATGCCCCCGTTTTCATACCCCATACAAACTTGGGGGGGAGCCTGGGAATACGGGGTTTTGGGTGGGGGAAAACAATATCAGTGTTGCAAATGTTGTAATATTCACGCCACTTGTGGCTGTATTGGCTATATTTTGTTTTGGGAATACTGTGTTCCTGGATATTTACTCGGTAACTTCTTCTATTTGTTATACCGGTTTTATGCCCAGGTTAGGCCCGGTAGTTAGCCCAGGTTAGGTCCCGGTAGTCTGTCGTGGTCTAGATTAGGTTAGATTAGGTCAGGTTAGGTAATACTAATTCCCAAAATAACCATTTGATTTGAATATCTAGCCCAACCCAAGCCAACACGTGTTGTAACGCTGCTGTTTGGGCTATAATTGTATTTTACTGTATCAGTCTCGAAAACTTTGTTATTTCGCTTTTATTTCCGGTTTTAAGTGTTTATTTAAGACAATTACATATTATAAAGGCAACGCCATAGTGTACAGCATGTTTTCTCCCACCCAAAACCCTGTATTCCCAGGCTCTCCCCCAAGTTTGTATGGGGTATGAAAACTGGGCATATCTAGAAAACGGGGCATTTCCGAGAGAAACACCATTGAAGAAAATAGTCTTAGAATGGTCCTAATTAGTGGTAAAACATACTAATATATACGTTTTATTGAACCCAGGTTAACTGTAAATTTACCATATTTACTATTTGATCTGCTGCTCAGCTGCTGATCCAAAGTAACAATTAATTAAGGTAGAATTCGGTGTTGTTAATGACGAATACTTGTCTTTGCAATTTTGGAGTGAGTGTATTCTAAATATATATGACTTGTGATAACACAAGTTCTGTACAGTACAGTAGTGGTAAAAAATAATCATCCATATAAGAGTAACTCACGTAAGAGTTTGACAGCTTCCCTCTGTTTTTTAGCTGATAAACTTTAGTTTAAACACCATTTTTAATTTTACTACAAGCAGCAATGCACTACTTACAACAATAACATCATATGTAAACATGAAAACATTAGAAAGCAAATTGTTTGAGATACCCATATGTGAAAGATTATTATTGGCCACAACTGTATTTCATCGACATCCTTGATCGAACTGCGTGTGGTTGCCACAAATAAATGGCCTGTGTTCCATTCTCTTCTCCCATTACCAATTTTATGATGGAGGGGCCAGTCTCAGGAGGTGAATAGTTATTCATATGTTTGTCATTATATTTAGTTGTTGATGTTCGAAAAAAATTTAAAGAAAAAATGTGTATGAATCATGGTGAATTAATTTTTGTGTATTGTTGCAGTTACTTGACGACTACTTGGGTTGTGGAGAGCATGGCGTGTGCCAATGCAATCAACCACTGGCGACGCATGAAGCAGCTCAAGAAGGTGGTGCCTCTACCTCACCCATCACTTCATAACTGTCAGCTTAGTTATAACAACCATCACCTCTATCACAAACGCATACACATCTAAAACCAGTCACGCTAATTCCATTCTCATCCTTACCAGTATTAACGATTACTGTGCCACAATATTTGAACATCACCTCTCACAATCCACCTCCCACATTAATATCCTCACCATTATTGACAACTACTGTGCCACATCTTAACATCGCATCTCACAATAATCCACCTCCCACATTAATATCCTCATCATTATGAACAACCACTTTTGCAGCAGCATTTTAACACCACCTCTCATAATTCAACTCCCACATTAACATCTTCATGTTGTTGTGGATGGTGTGTGGAGTGAAAGAGTAGAATTAGCGTCTGGGGTGCCCCAAGGTAGTGTCTTAGGACCGTTGTTGTTCCTACTGTATACCTGCACTCTTTAACATCCTAGAGAATGATCTGTATGGTTATGCAGATGATACCATCCTCATTGCTGTTGTGCCTACCCCTGGTACCAGGATTTCTGTAACTCAGTCATTGGATCGTGACCTGGTTAAGATTAGTGATTGGTGCAGGTCGTGGGGTATGAGGTTGATGGTTGTCTCTAGGTCTCACACGGTATACCCTTTATCGCCACCCTTGATTCCTGATGGAACTGTATTGGAGGGGTCTAAGAATTTGGTTATTTTGGGAGTTTCATTTGATACCAAGTTGACTTTTGAAAAGCATGTGCGGTCAATCTCGAGGTCTGTCTCCCAAAAGTTGGGTATTATGTGTACATAGAGCTTGGCATGTGTTTGGAAATCAATAATTGTTACTGCGGTGTTTTAACTCTTTTATGTTGCCTCTGATGGAATACTGTACTCCAGTATGGTGTTTAGCAGCTAACTGCCAACTCAAGTTGCTGGATAGGATTGTCTCTAATGCTAATTTTCTTACCGGCAGTTCATTTGATTGTTGTTGTTGTCGATGTTCTCCCGGGGCAGAATGGCCTCCTTCCCCACAGACCCCTGGTACACTCGTCTCTGCCACTTCTATATGTTCCAGCTTGTGTCATTCATGGTGCATTGGCCTCCCTTAGGTTTGCTTACTTATTGCCTCGCTGTAGAACCTGTCAGTACAGTCGATCGTTTGTCTCTAGGTTGGTGTCCCTGTGGAATGGCCTTGGTGAATCTGTCTTTGATGGTATAAGGCTCTCTGGCATTAAGAGTAGGGCTAATATGCATTTATTGAGGTAACTACTCATCTTTCTTTCTCTAAGCTGACTTCTTTTCTTCAGGCTGGATTCATGGGGCTGGGGTCCTCGGATTGATAGAATGCTTGCACTCTCTCCCAGCTTTGTATCTCTGGTCTAAATGGCACTTAGTGTAGATGAGGTTTTACTCTTGTGTCTAGAGATTGCCAGATTGGTTACAGTGTTTCCTTTATAAGACATTAAGGTATAAACTGTAGGGTTTAGATAATAGCTAAATTTCTGACAGTCAGAACATCAGATGCTGCATAGACCCATATTTATTAGCACATTTAAACTTTCAGATCTCCTTCATTAATAGCCCTGAGTGTATCGGAAATGAAGCAACCCAATCTTTTAATATATTCTCAATGATCTCCGCCTGACTCTAGTCCACAACCCTTACCTGTTGCCTGCCTTCCCATGTTGGTGTATTTTATCTCTCACCATTCCCAATTCTGATCATGTACTGTATGTGTGTCCTTCACTTCCTACTACTCCTACCACCACCACCACCTGATGATGTCTCATTTGTTGATGTTTAATGTATTTCAAAGTACAATAACTCATGTCTTGTAAGTATTGTGAGTTTTGTAATACTGTATTATGACCAGTATTATAGATTTTATTGGAGTTGGGTGTGTTGATATCCACGTTATTATGCTGTGCTACATTGTACAGTACTGTCTTTACTATCTGAGGATCACACCATACACTCACACATAGAAAATGCATAATTAATATATAGATTAGTAGCTTTGTTGTTGCTTTTCTACCTCTCCACTTTGTGTGTGACATAAGTATGTACCTTAAAACACCCGAACTTCGGGCTTCGCCATAACTTTGGACATTTCACGAAAAACTTAAATAATTCAACTGTACTGGAAGAGAGTGGTGTATTTGCAAAAAAATAACGATGGTGTTAGTTAAGGGAATGTTCAAAGACGATACCGGTACATGTATGTATAAATTTTATTACAATAGCTTGAATATGTGTGGGTGAAAATATTCAACAAATGCAATGGAAAAAAGTCTGCATTTTCGAACCCTGCAAAACTTTTGTTCACACAGAACAAAGTGTTTCAATTGTAAGGACGTAAATGGTACAATTATATGTGGACATTCTGCCTGGGAGAACATCAACAACAACAACAACAACTCTGTAAATACTGGGCTGTAAACAAAGTTAAAATATATGTATGCATTACCGTGTTATGATAATTTAATGAATATTTCTATTTTTTACAAAAAAGTACTAACTTCGGTAAAGACAAATTAATACGGTACCGGTACTTGACCACAAGCAAAAGATGATTTTTTATGTAAATGTAAACCTTTGGCCTAAGTAATGATACCGGTACCCAAATAATATGTGATATAGTTCTGTAAGATTGTCAGTACTACATTGTACACACATCACGACTACCGAACTTGTACCCAGCCACAGAGGGAGGGAAGTGAGGGTAATTCCCAAATACTGCAGCTGTTATGGTACCAGTGAGGGTGTTTTACGACATTCGGTGGACTTATAGTTAGTGCCCAAACTCAAATTGGAAGAGTAAATATTCTCAGGCCCTCACCTGAGGGGATTAATCTCCCGACCTCTAGGTTACGAGTCCAGAACACTGACCACTCCGTCACCTCCCCTACAATTTACTAAAACATGTAAAAAATGTCCAAAGTTAGGGCGTTTTATGGTATATTCTCTCTGTTGCTGCCTAGTTTTCATCTTAGTTTTGCAGAATTTCTGTTGTCTATAAGAACATTTGTCTTTATCATCATACAGTACACAATTTCTGCTTGTGATGGTTTAAGTAAAAGTTTTTTAGCTCCAGCCTAAGCCGAGAGCTCTAGGTTTTATCCAAATTATTGTTCTTGTTCTTCCATTTTCTTTTACCAACATTGAATCATTTATTATTATTATTTTTTTTTTTTCTTCTTCTTTGGGTGACCACTTCTTAAAAGGGGTTCAACCAATATTTAAGAGGTTCAACCGAGAGGGGGTTCAGCCGAGGGGTTCATCCTCCATAAAAAGGGTTCATTTTCAAAATTTCATACGATATATGAATACCATATGAATACGAAAATCCAGATAAAACATAATTAATATTTTTGAGATCTTTACATATGGATATTTTATTATTTCACTTGAATCATTAAGAGCCGGAGCTTTTGAAGGGTTTTCCTTCTTTTACTTGTTTTATGTTACAGTATATTAGAAGTACAGTACTGGTACTGTTCATGCCATTATTTGTACAAGATGCAGTTATTTTCCAGTTTATCATTATATATAGTAAGATACAGTACATTACTGTACATTATTTTAGACTTTAACATTTGAAAGGTCTTTAAATAGCAAGCGATTGAGTTTTTATTTACCGTAATTTGAAGTCAACTTAACCCAAAGATCTGTCTTGTTTTAGAAGGGACATTGGTCATGAGTGCAGTTAACATCGTGTGTATTTCCAGCGTGATCAGGTAAAGGCCCGATGCTGTGTGTCACTCCTTCATACACTCCGCACATGTACTGAATAACGAGAGCATGAAACAATGTAAACTTAGAGCTCATAGAGGAATAGACACAAATGCCATAAATGTGAATTAACTACAGTGCATCATTATATGTTCATTTTGTATTATACAATAGTTGAAAAAAGTATATGAATACCCTACACTGCATCATGATATGTTTAAAGATATGGTTAATTTTGTATTTTATTAACAAAATGTGTACTGTACAGTACATGTTCCTGTATTCTCGCACTCTCTGATGAGCCTTGAACAGTTGTTAATGCTCTGTGGTTGTTGAAAAATGTGGGCTTGTGAATACTGCATACAAACATGATACTTTTCAACATATAGTAATGTACAATCTTTAGCCATGAAGTACAATAAGTTGTTTTAGCTGTATGAAATGCAGGGGTCAAGATGTAGGCTGGGTAACTCACTTTGATTACTCACTGTATTTAGGAGTATGTTTAGGTCAGTGTAGTAGAGAGAATAAAGTTTTGGTGTTGGTTTGTATTCCTTGATGAATCGTCTATATTTTGGTGAGGTTTGAGTCCGGGGGTTACTGTCTTGATAAATTGGAGGGTTACTTATTCCTCCAAACTATGCCACAAAACAGATTCACCATTAAAGAAACATTGAGATCTAATTCCTAGCATAGTTTGGAGGAATCAGTAACCTTTTAATTTACCATCAAGAATCCCTCCCCCTAGGCGACTAAAGTTATCGAAGTTAGAAGGTAGGCTATGTGTAGTTGGATGTACAGTACAGTGTAGTTGAGAAAATTGTTGTTTATGTTGACAGTGAAGGAACTCTCCCTTCATACAAAAGTTATACAATTACTGTATAGAGGAAAGGGAGCACAATGTCAGGGAGTATGAGAGCATACAGTGTACAGTACTTGTAAAGTAGAGGAGGGTAATGGATTGAGGATCATACTAGTTTGAGATGATTAAAAAGAAGAACCATCTGAAAATACTAAATAATGAATAAAATATGGGTCCAAGATTATCCCTGTGGGCAGTAAAATTATCTGACAGTGTCTTGAGTAAAATTGATGAAATGGTTGGTATGGTGAAGGCCTTAATTCTAATAAATGCAGGATTATAAGATATTGTGAGAGGAAGCTGTACTTAATTATGTTGATAGTGCATAATTTATATGACCTACAAGTATAAAAGAAAGTATTTCAGGCTGGTAACTTCACCTTAATATGACACTCAGCCACAAATAGTATTTCAAAATTAACTTTTAGGGAACACATGTGCAGTTTTCACCTGTAAATAGAAATGTAGTACATATTAAATAGCACACAGTTTATATCGCACACACTCACCATCATACATTCAATACCATGCAATTGCAGTACTATAGGCCTCCCATGTATATGTCAATCACTTGTGCACAAAATATGTCTAAGCTTTACATCATGAATGAAGATTTGGGTTTGTAAACTGGGTGAGGGTACTAAACAGCACATTTTGGTAAGTGTTTTGCTTCACACACCTAGTTTTTGTTGTTGTTGTTGGTAGGTAGTGTGAGTTGGTGGTGATGTTCCTCTCAATTTCTACCCCTTCCTCTTCCCATTTCACCTTACTGTATCATTGTTTTCCAGTTTGTCAATAAGGAGTCACTACTTCGAGGATGGGTTATAATGAATGCATTGTACAGTCATGGTCACTACTGTATAATCATCCACATATGGGTATCTCAAACCATTTGCTGTCTCATGTTTAACTTCACATATGATGTTATTGTTTTAAGTAGTACGTAGCTGCTAATTGTAAATTAAAAGATGGTACTTAACTTATTTATTGGAAAGTTTATCAGCCAAGGAACAGAGGGAAGCTGTCATACTCGTATGTGAGTTACCCCTATATGGATGATTATTTTTTACCATTGCTGTAGCTTACTACTGTATATATTAACAGCTTTACTCCCATCACCCAAATTTCAATCACAGTTATGAGTGACATTCAACAAACATTTACTGTATTGAGAAATTGATGGTTATATTGCAACTTAATTGAATCCTGTAACTATATATCATGCTCTATTTCATTATATTTCAATACATAACTTTGTCATTTTTCATTAAGAGTACAGTCAGATGGCATTTATATTTCTTGACTATTAACAATTAATAACATGAAGTTTATAATAAGAATTTTACTTGATGGTTGGTTTGGCAGCACAACCATTATTAATGTACTTCTGAAACATGTTTAGATATAGGAACAGATATACCAAGAGGAGTACTGTACCTGTAATCATGTCTCCTTGTCCTTATAAGGGGAAGTATAGTGTTGGTAAATCTTGAGCAACAGATTCCTCCAAACTATTCCAAGCCACCATTATTATTGTTATCTGTTCCTGTCTCCTGGCATACTTTGGAGGAATCAAGGTGCTTTAATGTACAAAAGGTATACTCTCCCCTAAATGTATCATTCATTTGGCCCATCTCTTGTATTGTAATAAATTACTTGGTGAAGGGGACTTTCCATAATATTACTATATTAATCTGCTGTTTATTAAACTACTGTACAGTACAGTATATGAGATGTTTGCTGTATTGTACAGTAGGTTAACATGTTTGCTGTTTATGGAATTGACATACAATACAGTATTTGCTATATCTAAACATAAATGAGCTACTGGAGCTATTGGTAAATATCCAACAATTATTTTGTAAAGGATAACTATGGTTAGTCAAAGTGATAGTTTATCATTACTTCTGTGATATCAACTATGGCCATTTATGGTAAGCCAGAGGAAATCAAACTACTGTACTGTATTGTGTATTGAATAGTGCACAGTTGTGGACACATGAAACAGACACACCTAAAATTGAGTCACTCATCAAGCATAGGGAAGGATGTGCCACCTAACGCAAAGTCTCACACTACCCTTAGCTCGATAAAAGGGCTTCCCATTATAGGTGTGTCTGCAACTGTACAGTCGACAAAAATAGTACAGGTATTGGAACCTTCCTAATGGATAATTATGCTGTATTTAATTTCAATGTAAAAGTGGTTTTTCCAATATTTATTTTGCTGACTGTACCTAGATGATGATATATCCATTGAGTGTGTGTATGTGTCTGCTATTGCAGCGAGGGCAAGTGGCTGACGAGTTGGTGAACCGCACACTGGAAAATGCAGAGGCCGACCAGCGTTCCACAGACACATCAGAGGACCAGGATGATCATGAGGAAGAGTCACCACTTATAACAGGTCAGTACAGGTTAATTAAGGGGTAAATCTGGAGCAACTAATTCTACCAATATACTCCAAGCAATGGGAATCTGGTCCTGTTTCCTGGCATACTTTGGAGTAATAAAGGTGCATGCTCTAATGTACCCAAAGTGTATTACCCCCTTGACTAATCATATTAATAATAGAGTATATGATGCTATACATACTTCAACATCAACATACTCCATTGCATGATACTACAGATGTTATTATTGTTGTTTTACAGAAGGTGTGATAGAGAGAACAGTAGGAGAATATTATGCCATCCAGGAGCAGATAGAAATGGGACAGATGGCTGAGCTTTTCTACCCAAGAGGTTAGAATATGTATTAAAGTTATGATTCTCTTACATGCACTAACTTTGCTTTGATATTTTCCAGTGTTTGGTTTATAATGCAAATATGGTTTAAAGCTTACATGTTAAATTGTATACAGATATTTGAAAAAAGCAGAGAGGTATTGTCACAATGTTTGGTTCTGCATTTGTTATACTAAACCATGTGATTTATGATGAGGTTACCATAGCTGTTTGTCTATATTATCATTATGAATAATGATGATAATGATAATCTTCATGATTATCATCATCAAAACCAAGTTCCCCATTTTTCAAGAGCTAGAGTCCTCCAGACCCAGGGATAAAAATAAAATTGGAAGAGGAATATAGATGGAGAGACTAACCAATGAAATAAGCCACACACACAATTACTCCACCTTTCAAACCAGTAATATTTTCTGTCCCCCCTCCCCATCCCCAAGTATTGTACACACATCCTCAACAAAGCTGCTTCATTTAAAATTGATAAAAAAACAATAATAATGGTAATATTATCATTTTATGATAATGATTTTACAGTATTAATAACAATAATAAGGTACAGTTTCATCTTTCATTGTGAAACTGTATGTAATTCTTAGTATTTGAATTAGTTGAGTAAGTTCTGTTCATTCCTTACTTTTTAATCATAGGTTGAATAACGATTTTCTTTATTTGTAAATACTGTACAAACAAAATTTCTTTTTCAGTTTGGGACAAAGCATTTTATTTGGTGCTGTGTATATACCTGTATGGTGATCTAGCCATCTATGTAGCAGCTGTAGCCAAGTCACTCAGAGATAGTATTTGGTAAGTCACTGTCTTTTTTGTTTTTATAATTTTTTGTTTTATTTTAAACATATATTTTTGTTACCTACAGTATGCACAAAATTGTGCATTGGACATGATTTTGGACACTCTTAACTAAATACTACACAGATGAGGACAATGAGCGGGCTCATAGCCTTTAGTCCTCATCTATTTTAATATACAGGGTGTCCGGAATTTTTTACCCGAAAATTTGGCATATGCATGCTTTATTAATTCTGAAAAGAAAATACTCTATTGATGTGATCTTTTTTTTTCTTAGTTTAGCGGTAATTGAGACATTTAATTAAGGGTGGGTGGGAGTAGGGGACAGGCTTGTGGGGGTGCGGGAATATGGGGACAGGCTTGGGGTGGGTAGAAAGCCTGTCCCCCTATTCCTGCACCCCCCTAACCCCCCAAGCCTGTCCCCCTACTCCTGCAACCCCCAAAACAAAAAAAACCCAAGCCTGTCCCCCTTATTCCTACACCCCTTTAAATGTGTGACATTTGAACGGGGGGGGTTTTGGGGGTTGTTATTCACAGTGTTGGATTCAATTTGTGTCTGAGTATTTACTACACCTTACACAGCTCATGTCTTGCACCAACACCATTATTAGTTATTGTAAGGGAACAAGTATGGTAGTTTCATACAGAAAATTATTGATCTTGTTCGATGTGTTTGACAAGCGCACCTTCAGTGAACACTTTTTCTGAAAGCACTTGTTTTCTCTTTTTCTTTCAGTAACTTTGCTCCAAATTGCACCTTGGACCTTGTTGATACAGACCCATGCTTCAAGGATTCTGATCTCACTAGATTAGACATGTATAGAATTTGTATAGTAAGTAAATTTTTCTATATCGTACATAATTTTTATTATTTCAAATATTGTAATAAAAATTCATTGTATAAAATCAATGTTCAAGCTATACTGGTTATTTAAGTGTGATGATAATGATTTAATTTGCATTATAATCAACAGTGGAGAAAGATACTGGAAAGGGTAGGAAGTTATATGCTGCCTTCATGGAACTGGAGAGTTCCCAAATGCAGCAAGGTGTCAGAATGATGGTTACTATATATGGATAGCTACTGTACCAAGTGACTCTTTTGACTGATGTAGTGTAGCATTATTGTGATGATCTTTAATAACTGAGGGAGTCGCCAGAAGTTTTCTTGGCCACCATTATGTGTTGTGCAGATACATGACTCACTGACTGTATTAAATGTAAATGAACTTATTTCATTTTGTAAAAATAATTCTGCTGTAAGGAAAAGGTGACTTTCAAAAACTGTCCTTAATCACAAAGCTAGCCTGATTATCATCTTTATCTTGCAGGTGGGCTTCTTAAGTGTCATGGGTCCTTTTGTTTTCTTCAATCTCACAAAAACAAAATATATGCAAATAATTACAACATTCACTAGATGGCTTGGTAAGTTGACGTGTATTGCACTGTTACTGATTTTTATGAAAATTAAGACAGGTAGCATTTTCGCTTGCCTGGTGATATATGTAAAGCTGTATATTTGTGTAAAAAATAATTGTATTTTGTTTGGCTGAAAATGTAATGATTCAACCTTAACAATCATATACTGTACTGTATTTCCATTCAGAAGCCAGTTTTGTTAAAGTACAATATATAATATGTGCAATACTATTTTTACAGCTATGGGTGTGATGATAGGGTGGGCAATAATACTACTAGCAAAGGATAAAGGTGAGGGCCATCCCCAGCCAGCACGTGTCACAAAGCTACCACAATTGTTTGGTGTATGTGTATACAGCTTCATGTGCCATCACTCCCTCCCAGCACTGATTACACCTATAAATGAGAAAAAGTCAATATTAAAGGCAAGTATTTTATTTTTTGTGAGCGGAAAGTAAAAAGTACTGTAGTATTAGAATGAAGAACCTGGCTGCACTAACTGGAGGGAATGAAGTGTACAACGCAGTAAAAAGGGGAGTTGGGTAAGGCACCAAAATATGTTGGAATATGCAGCAAGGAATTAAAATACAGTACTGTACAAGTATTAGGGTAAAGCAGAATCTGAATGGGTATGAAAAATGTGGCACTATGGGTGGAAAGGATTATCATTGCATGAGTAATGCTGAGTGAAGAAATGTCATCATCATATTTTAATGTAAAATATAAATAGTTATATTTCATGTTTCAGGTCTTATGTTACCACCGGACATATAATATGATACAGTATTGGTGTTTCAGTTGTTGGCTGCTGATTTTTTGCTCATTCTACTATTTTACTACCTGCTGGCTTTCACTGGGATCTTCACCTTTGCTCACCTACAAGACCTCTACACTTTGAATTTCCAGTTTGACAGGTGCCCAACTGGCAAACTCTCCTTCGTTTACATTCTTCAGGTAAGGACAGACTTACGGGCTTAAAAGGTCTTGGTATTGTGGCCTTGTCAGCTGGAATGCATGTGCTTTTAAAATACAAGTTCTAAATTTTGACAGACCTACCATAAAGATTTTAAATTTTCTGTGATTGTAAAAACATAAAGTATGTTGTCATTATTTCCAGTTATTACTTACAAACTGCAAATGAACCACACAGAAGCCCAAGCCATAACTATAAACTTATAAATTTACTTACCAGAAGTTTTTACCAGTGTTCTGGAATATATTTCATGTATGATTGTAGAGTACAGGTATTTTTTCTTTGTATATTTTTTATGTATAAAAATAGAAATATTGTATTTGACTGTAATTCAAAGAAATTTCATGAAACAGTATTATGCAGTACCATAATGTTCACTATTATATTGTATACTGAATTGTTAGTTATTTAATATAATGAATATGATATTATATTCTTGTTATTGTTATTATCTTGTAAAGTGCATGCTTGTGGAGTATTTCAACATCCCTTATTCCAAGTACAGTATGTACTGTCGGCCTCAGGAATTTGTACACAGCATAGGTTAAAAGGTGTTTTTATTCTGCACATGCTGTAAGGATAATTCTGCTGACTAATTCAAATATTAGCCAAATAACACTACTAGGAAATTTTGGTGTTAGGAAAGTAATGTACTGTACTCAATTTCCTAGTTGTTATGAACCATTGATGTCACAGTGGTGTATACGAATTCCTGAGGCCGACTGTACAGTATAATGATAAAGTGATGCATATTATACAGTAAGGTTTATCATAAATCATATTTACAGGAGTTCCTGTTGCTGTTTCCTGTATTCACACTTAGCACCAACTTCCCCATCATTGCCATCACTTTACGCAACAACTTGAAAGGCCTGTGTTTGCGTGAGGGTCGCCGATATTCATTCTTTACCACTCGCTGCCTCTTCCCTATCCTGGCTATTCTTCCCCCAACACTGGTTGGACTTTGTACTTCTGATGTAGAGATCCTAGTTGGCATCACTGGGGCATATGCTGGCTCCTTTATACAGGTTCGTTATAATAAGATATTACCATTATACAGTGCTCCCCCAAGTGGGTGGTCTTTAACTAGACTATTTTCAAGTAGACGGAGAAATTAATTGAGACCAAAATACCAAAAGTATACAGTTTTCAAAAGTAGGCGTACTTATGCGCAAGTTGATATTCAGCTGACCGAGTTTGGCCGCCAGTCGTTTCCCGTCCTTTCCGCGAGTTAGTGAGCCTTGACACCATTGCTGTCCTGTGAACCCCATGATACAATGGAAACTCCTACTCCCACACCACCCAACCCTACAAACCCTCAGCCTGGATTACAGAATGGTGCAAAACCCAAGAAAATAGTGAAAGTTATGAACATAGACCAAAAGAAAGAAGTGCTGGATAGACTTGGAAGAGAAAAAAGAGTTTGTGGTGTTAGAGTAAGTTTATTACATACAGTATTATAATGCTCAAGAAGGGTTAATTTTTAGAAGCGCCAGTACCAAACCTATTTTTTCCCGTTTATTTATCAATTCCAAGTAGACAATTTTAAAGTACACGGCGCCTGCTTGGTACATAACCCCAGTCTACTTGGGGGGAGCACTGTACTGTACTACCATATATGCTGGTATACAAGACTTGAAAATCATGGGTTATCTTTTACAGAAAATACAAATTGTAACTCATGAGTTTCTGGGAAACTGAAATTTTTTTACAGATTTCTTTCTGTGTCATTTTATGGAAGTATGTGCCAGAAACACCTTGCTAGGAAAGAGATTACGGGACTGTACTCTGTTAATTTACTATACAAATGGAGAATCTTGATTTGTAGCATCATTTTGAGGAATATGTAGCCCTCCATTTCACAGACAGACAATATCCACTTTAACCTTTCTTGACTTGCTCTGACTTGACATTACCTCACCTGTCTTTTCTTGACAGTATGTGGTTCCGGCAACGCTTGTCTACCATGCCCGTAAGATGACACTGAAGCACATTGGAATGGGTGTTAGGAACCCCTTCTCTGCACCTCTTCAACACACAGCCTGGCTTGCTCTCACCTGCATTTGGGCTGCATTGTGTCAGGTCTTTGTTACCATTTATCTCGTGGAAGAGTACAGGTAATAGGTGAAATTGATTTTAGCAAATGAGGAATATTTTTTGTATTCTTTTGCTAATTCATTTTATATCTTTACCAAGTAGTACTATAAGTGATTTTTTTTCTGACATATGTTTATATTTGATATGGACTTTTAATATAAGGTATTATCCTGTTCTAGCGGATAATTTTTGTCTTGCATAATACTCTGTCCCTAGAAGAACAGTGGTAAACATGAGTTTCTGTTGTGGTACAGAATAATTGTAGCTCCTGTATATAATTGTGCCACTGCAGAAATATACTCGTTGGGGTTATTGCTCAGAAGCTGAAGATGACAGTACCATACCTGTAACAAGATTTAGTTTGATACGTACTGGTACCCAGCGATAAGAATAAAAATAAAGCAAAATGCACTAAAGTATGACAATAATATAGGTGGATAATCTACTAATAAAATAATGCAGTACTGTACAGTATAATTGACCTCAGAAAAGTACTTTACTGATTGAAAAATTAGGTACTGTATGTCATTTTTTATATTTTTAGTATTATTTCCCGTCTTTTATTGTTTTAACCCTCCTTAATGTATGGTGCCATCCATTCATTCATGATATCAGTTGTGAATAAAAGTTTTAAACATTTCGTTGTGATACGGTAAAATATTTAAATATACAGTATATAGTTGTGTTGAAACTGTGTTTATGGCTTAAATTTATACCGAGTCAATGTTTTATAGAAAGAAAAAAATAAAATTACTCTATTTGAACTTCATACAGTACTGTACCTTTATTAAAGAGGTGGTGGGCAGCCCTATCTTACCTCATTAAATATTTGTACCAGCAATGTTGACATGATTTTTGAAAAAAAAATACTATAAAAATATATAATTGGCGTATACAGTAAAAGTCCGTTAATCCGACCACAGATACTCCGAAAATCCCAATAGTTCGAATTTTTTAAAGTGGTAATAAAAATATCAATTTTGGTGCCCGAGTGGCCGATGTGAGGATTTTCCAGGTGTATCGTCACATATGCCTATGTGATTCATGTACATCTGGGCCACCCACACTCTCCCACCTATTAGGCGTACCTATGCGCAAATTAATATTAAGTGGAAGTAATTTTTCAAAGAAAATTACCTAAATTCATTAATACAAACTAAGGAATATTTGTGCACGAATGAAAATTCAATGAGTTTTAGTGATAACTGAAATTTTCACCCCACTGTCACTCACGCTCGCTTGATACACTTGTGATAAGCCTAACCCCTTTATAGTGAACAACTTCTCAATACGGGCATTTTTCATACTTTTAACACATATCCCGGTACAGACATTTGATATGGTGAAAAGTGCAAGTGATTGTATGAGAAAATTACAAAGAATAATTAATATAAATTGAGGAAATATATTTGTATAAGTAGAAACTCATGAATTATTGGTGATAACTGAACTTGTCAACCATCACCCTTACTCCTCACTCTCTACAGTACACTCACGCTATTAGGCCTACCCTTTTAGAATGAACAACCTTTAAAAACTTCCATACTTTGGGCTCAAGTTTAGAATTATTATTAGTCATTAGGTGTGTATGGGAACCAGAGATACGAGTGAAAGCACACGTAGTTTTGAGAGTAGGTGTATAGACAGACAGTCAGTCATACGTATCAAATTTAAGCCCTCGGATATCTCGGATCTTCTGATAACTCGACAAATGTCTCCCCTCAATTGATCCGAAATAACGAGGGTTTACTGTAATCCTATAATTTGTGTGTTTCTTTTTCCATATCTGTATTTGGAGGTCCATCCAATAGTCCGAATGACCTTCAGTCCCCTGCAATTCGGATTACAGGACTTTTACTGTACAATACATTATCAAGCTGGCATAATTCATGGTGCACATGAAGTATCATGTTAACCTCTAAAGTATGAAATTATATAAATTTATATACTGTACCCCTTATTCTGAAACATTGGATGTTTGTTAAGGTTGGTCTTGAATGTTTTATAGATGTAATATGTACTGTATGTATTATATCTTGTGGGGAGCAGAGAAGTGATGGAAGGAGGATTGTTCTACACCAATAACACACTTTCACTCTACCACACCATAAGGTGAACTGACCACTCATTTGTTAATTATTGAGCCAAACATGACATTAATGACAAGCTCTGTAAGATATCAATCATTAGCTAAATGTAGGAAAGGTGTGTCTTTATTGAAAAGGGGAATTACTTATGTCGATGCTCAGGTGAACTTCATATGTATCGAGTTTACTTATTGTCTTGTATTTACTCTACTTTTGTCTATTACAGTATATGGATTGCAGACATTTTATCATCACAACCCTATTCCCCCTTTTTTTAAGGAGTGATAGGCTCCAGGCCAAGAAAGAGAAAGATATATCAGAAGAGAGAGACTGAGACAAAATATCCTGTGAAATGGATCAAATAAACATTTACTTCCCCTTTCAGGACCACAACAATATTCTCAACTTCCCTCACGGGTACATTCATTCAAAATTATCTCATTTCCCCTTAAATAGTTCCATAAATTGTCATATCAAAACATATCATGTCATATCATGCAGTTTCATTACTACCCCATCCCACCTTGTCAGGCCATATGTTCCATTCCTTATTCTCAAATACTGCAAGCTTTTCCATGTCCTTGTTTCTGAGGCAGACATCAGAGTTGGAACGAGTATTCTGTTCCTCAATCTCCATTTCACCTCCATGCTCACACTTGTACACTTCATGACCCTTCCAAGCTATTGCTTGCCTTGTCTACTTCTCCCTGCTCTCTCTGATCTTCCCTATCATTCTGCTGCAATCCTTATATGACACTGTTTCCAAATATTTGAATTCCTTGACTTCCTCCATCCTAAGACTATCTCACACCCAATTGTAGTTCCTGAATCTCTCTCCTGTAGGGTAATGCAAAATTAATTGATTCATCTTCAAATACCATCACTTTATTCTTGCTGGGGTTCGTTCTTATTTACTTTTCTATTGCTTACACTATAAAATTCTGTAACTAATATCTGCATCTCCATTTCATTCTTTGCCACCAGAGACCAATCTATTCCATTTATCTTGAGTCTTACTCATTCATCTCCCTCATGCAACCATCTATGCACACATTGAACAACCATAGTGAAATAACACACCCTTGTTTGAGTCATATACTAATAAAGCACAGTACAGTACTGTACTTGCCCTCTACTCACAAACATGCTTTTGTTTCTGTAGAATACCTCGATCCCCTCTGGCAATAAGTATACTAGATACTATAACAAGTATACTGTATACAAATGATGTTTATCATAATGTTAATTTAGTGACTGTTTGAGGAGTATTTCTACTAATAGGCAACATGTAAATTGACATTGGTGAAATAATACTGTATTGAACTTAAATTGACATATCTTGTTTATTGTAGTTTTAATAATGTACTAAGGTATCTTGTAAGTATAAACTGTAGTAGAACAATGCCATCAGTTCTGTTTACTGTATTGTACAATTGCCAGCACTTATAACTGGTACAGAAGTAGACTAACAACACTGACTTGTACATGTTATAAGTGCTCACAACTGTACATACAGAGAAACCTAGATATACTTTTTCCAAAGGAAAGGATATTAAAAGCTGCTTAGTATAATAAGCCAGATGTTCTTCAAATATTTATTGCTACTTGTTTGATATCTCGCATGGTCAAATTCAGTCAACTCTGATAATCAGTTTGCATGTTTTTTAAGATTGAAGAAATAAAAGTAGTATACTGTATAACAAAAATATAATGTAGAAAGAGGACTGGTATTAATACTGTAGCTGTATTTCAGGAATTAATTATTTTTTATTTGTACTGTATAGCTTTGACTGATGAGTGCTCATTGTGCATTTGGTGTGGTCAATGCTATGATAGTGTGCTACTTGGAGGGAATAGGGAGCATCTATTGTGAGAATGGATGGTACAGAGTGTAGTTTACCTTGTGTATAGTGTATATAGTGTGTGACACAACATTTGTTGCCAAGCATTTCTTCATTACTCCGATAATATAACCAAATACCAAAGAGTATTATAAGCATACGTTTGCCATTTTGGTTGTACTATATATACTTTTAAGGTTAACATACTCATGTGACTATAAATATTTGCCATTTGAATATGTATTTCAGTAGCAATTCTGTGTTGTGTAGTGGATATTGCATAATATTATACAGTATGTGAATGAAGTACAGTACATGTATGTGAATGAAGAACAGAAAGAGTAGAAGTAGAGGCTGTGAAATAGAAAACATAAATAACTTTTTATAGTATGCTTAAATGAGAAATTATGTACAGTTGCCAAAAAAGGTATTGCGACAACTATTGATACAACATTAAATATATTAATGTCCATAGTTGTTTGTAGGGATTATAAGTATGTATTACAGAAAGATACGTATATTTCCTTCTGTTATACTGTACATTCTTATAGTCCATACAAATAATTGTGGATATTACTATGGTTAAAGTTCTATCAAAATTTGTCGAAATACCTTTTTTGGCAACTGTACAAGTACTGTAAATGTATTATATAATAATGATTAAAATATATACATATACTGTATTGTAATACTGTTTATATTGTATTTTCTGTGAACATTTGCAAATTTCCTTGAAAGAGTTGGTATTTGTAAGATAGAGAAGACATATTGATATTATCAATATTGTATAATGACAGAAATATGTAGGGAAAACTATATTTTCACTCAATTCAAACTGACAATATGGCAAAGACAGTTTGAAAAGTCATTCCTGTAACACGGGTTTTAAAGTTTAAGTATTGTAGTAAGATTACATCACATGAACTTCATTAAGGCATTATATGAGTATTATTAATGAAGATGTGCCTTCAGTTCACCTGTCAGAAAGCCATGTGTTCAAGATTCTCTTCTGACTCGGCCAAATTGAGATTATTGTACTTATAACCTATTGTGGAGAAAGACCAAGAATCAAGGTTAAGAGAATTTTCAGTTCTTTGAAAAATATTGAAAGCCTAGATATAGCAATAGAGAAATAAATGTTTTTATGAATATATTTGACTTGTGTGTTACCCTGAGATGGCAGTTTGTATTACACATATGGAGTACAGTAATGGCTTTTAAGGCCCTGTTCACACAATGCATTTTCCACCACTTTGTCATTTCCATGCAGTGGCAAAATCAATGGCATTCTATGGAGTTTTTGACACATAAACGCCGCATGTAGCCATGTCCCACTTGCAATCACACAGTTGGGTGCCTAAATACCCACCAGTATATGGGGTGGATTAAACCTGGTGAAAATTGCTTTGTGTGTACAATATTGTGTGGTGGAAAATGCCTTGTGTGAGCAAGCCTGTTAAAATCTTCAGTATTCAGGAGCATAGTGTGATGGGAAAAGATATTGTATTGTGTTCCTGTATCCCAAGTACTGTACTGTTGCAAGCTATAATATGTATTGTATATGGTCTAGCTCAGGTGGAAGGAACTAGTTTGAACCCCATCAACTCTCTTTCAATTCTTCATTTGTCTATCCTTTCCTTCTCTTTCCTTTGTGCCTTTTGTCCGTCTTCTATAACCGCCTCCCTTGTCCTACAGGGTCTTTCAGGCCTTGGGTGGTCTTATTTTTCCTCATCAATAATCCTCAAATCAGGTGGAAATAATCATATTACATAAACTTACAGTACTGTACAATGATGGCTTTATATACAGAGAACATGTGAAGCAAAAGGATTGTATAGAGAACAAGGTGAGGGGACAGCAAAACCCCTGAAGAAAAAAAAGGACTGTTGAAGATTAAGTTTATAATGCTTTTAAGGAAAAATTCTCTTGTTGGTAAATTGGAAGGCTACTGATTCCTCCAAATTCACAAAAAGAGAAGCTCCCCTTAATTAATTCTGTAAGCAGCACCACATACCAGTGTTGCCAACCGTAGGGTAATCGCCCTATATGTAGGGCATTTCGACCTCAAATCCTTGTCTGTAGGGCGTAGGGTAATTTTACAGAATCATAACGAAACGTAGGGCGTTACAACATTTTGGTATAAGTGATAACATATTTTGTAACAATAAAATATCATATAAATGGTATAGATATATGTTAAAAATGTATTGCTTAAAAATATCTATTACCTTCAACTACATAAAAAATAAAACACTTCAAAACTCAACAGTAGGTAGTAGAAAATGCTTTTCATGAATCTGCCATTGCCACTCCCAAAAAGAAGAGGCGATACCGAGGAGAGCTAGAGAAAGAAAAGGAAACTCCCAGGAAACAAAAGTTTAGAGATGTATGGCTAGAGGTAAGAATTGTTATCTTGCCTATTTTATATTTATCCTTTTACTGTTGTTTAGTTATATATTCTTACTACATTTCATTTACGGTTCATTTTGTACCACCGGACTGAGGTCCAATATTATTGAAACTGCATATATTCAAAAGAAAAAGAACATTTTTGTTTATATATTATTATAAATAAAACCTCCAAGTAGTTGAGGAATATTTTTATCCTAACTTGCTAAGTCGTAGGGCGATGAAGGTAAATGTAGGGTAATTTCAGTGTATGTGTAGGGCGAAGAAGTCTCAAGGGGTTGGCATCACTGCCACATACACCACCTTCATGAAGTTGATACAAGGAAATCTTCACTCTACAATCATAATATGGAACTGATATACTCTACTAGAAAAGGGATAATAATATATTGTTGGTACAGTACAGTCGGTGGCAAAAGTCCTGTCGCTTCACTTACTTCACCGAGGCACATGATGTTCATAGACTTGAGATTATTAGGTGTAGAAAACGTTTATTTCTTGAGTCTGTGGCGGCTAGAATCAGCTACCCGCCACAAGCATCAGCCCTCTCGCCTGATGGGTTCTAATGGTGTAGCAGGCAGGAATCCTTTTATTCATGTATTTCAGGTTCACTTTAAAATCATATATACCATTTGTAACCTGTATGAATAAACAGATTAAAAACCCACAATCTCTTGGGTCTCCTTTCAAACCTCACCAGGAGACTAATGTAGCACCCCGCTACAAGTCCATGAACATTGCGTGTCCGGTGAGCATAATTCCATAATGTTGTTTATTTTATCTATGATTGAACACACACACACACACACACGAAATACACATACATACATGTACATACACACACACACACACACACACACATAAGAAATGGTTTTTATAGAGAGAGAGAGAGAGAGAGAGAGAGAGACCTACCACCTACATCTTCACTACCACCTACATCTTCACTACCACCCACATCTTCACTACCACCCACAAGAGAGTATTATTATTAAATGCTAAAGCTGAGGGGAAAAGGGAAATTCTTACGTTAAATCTGAGGTAAAAAGGAAATAATTCTGATGTTTTATAGCTGAGGTAAAAGAAGGTAAATTTATAGAAAAAGAGGGTTAAATATATTGTATATTTCAGTATCATTATCTACTATTTTGGACTATTCTAAGACACTTTTAATCTATGGTGTTTCTCTCAGCAATGCCCCGTTTTCGAGATATGCCCCGTTTACAAACAATTTGGAAATTAGTCTGACCTGACCTGACCTAACGTTAGACCACAGCAAACTACCGGGACCTAACCTGGGCAAACTACCGGGTATAACCAGTGTAAACTATTATTTAGTGCCTGGGGCAAATTGCCAGGACCTAGCAAAATGTGGTAACACTGTGCAAGCCTAGTAAAAAAAACATTAAGTTATTCTGTAATAATACCAAAAGAAAAATTCTGATACCTTAATTAAAACTGAGGTAAAAAGTTAAATTCTGATATTAATTAATAAAGCTGGGGAAACTTCTTTGATCCGTGAGAGTAGACAGAGGTGGAGTTGGCAACACTGACAGTACAACAACTACTAGAGACGAGCAAAATGAGTAACAACAGAGGCAGACATCAACAACCCAGAAATTTCCTCATCCATGCCAAATCAGATGGTTCCAGACATTACTACGGTATGAGTTGAGTACTGTGAGGTTTTGTGTGTATATATGTATGTGTATGTAGGCTGTGGGTATGTATATATGTGGTGAAATATGGAATGTCCACATGAGGCGTCTGTTTTGGTAAGCTTTCTTTCCCCGTGTGAACAAAAATGATTGATATTTTTATTATTATTATTTTTTGTATTATTGTATTGGTGTTTGTGTTTATTCCTGAATGTATGTGTAATATTTTGTGGTATAAGTAGATAGTTGATGAAGTAGATAGTGGTGTAAAGGGGTTGTTGATAGGTACGGTTACATTTCCTGCTTGAGTTGCACCATTTTATTTTTATTTTTCATTCATAGATTACGGTATATATGGATAAGAGGTCCACGTGGCAAACATTTACAATTTGTATAACTTATATTTCTCAAGGGGACAATGTAATATGTTGATGTGTAATGAATTTAAGAGGAGATTGCACTTATTTTTGGTATAATAGTATGTAGAAATTTTCAGCTGTCCAGAGCCAAGTTCAGTGTTTTCCTGCCATTGTACACATTGGACAGTCCTAGTAGTCTGCCCAGGTTAGGTCCCAGTAGTTTGCACAGGTTAGGTCCTGGTAGTCTGCCTAGGTTAGGTCCTAGTAATCTGCCTAGGTTAGGTCCCAGTAGTTTGCCCATGCTAGGTCTCGGTAGTCAGCCCAGGTTAGGTCTTGGTAGTCTGTCCAGGTTAGGTCCCGGTAGTCCTGGTTAGGTTAGGTCAGGTCAGGGTAAAAAAAAGTTATCTCCTCACAATATTATGGGCTACCATCAAAGAACAAGTTAAAATATGCATGAAAATGTATAAACTGTGGGAACCATCCAGGTGGACCTCTTATGCAGAATTACTGTACTTATGATACCGGGTACTCATTACTTAATTATAAATATTATGTTTCAGAGCATGATGATAGAGGATCAGATCGGAGCGGAGGTGGAAGTGGTAATCCTGGAGGAAAAGGAGGTTACAGGAAATTTCGTGGAGGTGGAGGGAGAGGTGGCAGGAGCAACTGGGATGATGAAAGAGGAAGCCGTTACCCCGATGTAAGTGTTAGTTTTTTGAAGTGGAACCATAACTAGATTTGATGTCACAGAAAATATCTTTACTTCCTATAAAAAATTATTCAGCACCCTTTGCTCTAATAATCTTCACAACAATCGCTGTTACAGACAGTGTGAAGGTATGAATTTGTGATTCGGAATGCATTGTGTGTTGTGACATGTTGTATCGTGATGTAATGATTTTTTTATATTTTTATTCTCGTTTTTGTATGACATTATCATTCCTTCATATTATCCCAATGAAGATAAAACAGTAGATATTTTGGAGGATATATTAAATACAACCTTATTATATACTGTATGACTGGCATTTGTATTTCAGTCCTAAAGGTTATATGGGTATGTTGTAAACAGTGTGTGTCAAAATTCTGAACAGGGTCATTGGCGCGGCGGTGGCGGTAACAACAGTGGTGGCAGTGGGTATGCTGGAGGTGGTCGGCGAGGTGGTAGGGATGGCAGTGGTAGAGGACATCGAGGACCGCAGTATAAGAATAATGATGTGGAAATGTCTGGATCCAACAAAAACAGGTATGTACACTGCTGGTACAGTAATTCCTAATTTTCTACTGTTGTTATGGGTTTGTATAATAGTTTTCTGTACACAGATTCAATACAAGCAATGCAACACACACCCATAACATCAGTGGAAAAAATGGAATTACTATATGGGTACATCAGGGTTTCCTTTTTCTCTCTTGATGGATTGACTTGTTAGTCACTTGGTAAAAAGGGTTTTGTGCCCTTCCAGTGATGTTTTGGGTCCATGTCCCGCACAGTGACAATTTACCTCTCCATCATTTGTTCCTGGATTATGAAGTTGAAGTTGAATGTTTTGTGGTGGTTAGAATCAGTAAGAATTTCTCATGATTCCAACTTCATTATATATGGGGCTGTGTTGATACAGATATCCCTAACATAAGCTATAAATTGCAGGGTTGGTCAATTTTGGGTTAGGTTTAGAGAAGTTTAAAAAGTTGAAAATCCTCTTTCACTTGTTGTGAACCACCAGCCACACAGCTTTACCAAACTTTCTATAATAATACCTGTACCATATTTATTTTGCATTAAATAAATAACAAGTACAGTAAAAGTCCCTTAATCCAGAAGGCAGGGGGATTTGAGACTTCCGAATTAGCGAAAATTCTGTGTTATCGAAAAATACCCCCCAAATTACGTATAAAATGGTACTCATTACTTTTAAATACAGGTTTCTCTGTCACACATAATTTATGAGGTAGGGAGGGGGTGGTGTGAGGATCGCAGCTCTTGCCAGGCAGTGTTGCCAGGTCTGCTTGACAAAATTTCCCTTTTTTGCCTCAATAATTCCCTGTTTATTCTTGAACAATTACGGTCATTTTTGTACTTTATCTGGTAGAAATTTCCCTGGTTATTTTTGAACAATATATAATTTCCCTGTGTGGACTTCAAATTCATCAAAATAGAGAAATTTCCCTGCACTTGTTGCCAGCTGCAGGGCAATTTCTCTGTTTTAGGGAATTTTGTAGTCGACACAAGAAAATTATATAAAGATAGTTCAAGAGTAAACAGAGAAATTTCTACCAGATGAAATACCAAAAATAAAAACCATCAATTTTCAAGAGAAGAGTAAACAGGGTTTTATTGTGGTGAATAGGGATATTTTGTTGTTGAAGTTGGGGAAATTTTGTGCATCAGACCTTGCCTCACTGGCTGTCTCACGTAATTTATGAGTGTCGGGAGGATCGTAGCTGACAGTCTGACACTCGTAATTTAATGTCTTATGAGGTCTCAACTTCTTAGTGGTCTTCTTTGGTGGTTTATTAGGAACCATAATGAATAATGTAGACACACACAACACTGAATTATATCTCGGGAGATTACTTTTTTGGTATTTTTTTTTCAATAATTTGGGATACAGTAATTATTGGTAAAATTGGTGAGCCCAAAAAAGTTCCGTGGGAGCAAGCATTCCAAGGTATAGACCTCCGGATTAAGGGACTTTCTTACTGTATCACATTAATTTGCTTTACTGCATTATGGCATATTTTACAATATTTTTGTGCATGGGTGGTTTTTAAACAGTTGAGAAGGGTAGCATTTTCATCTTTATATAGTACAATTACAGTATACTTGAGTTACACAGCAGTAGTGTATGCCATTCTCAATTAAATTGACATTTAAAATGTTTTTGTATTGCCTTAATACTTTTGATAGTGAAGGAGTTTTTCACCATCAGTGCTACCAAGGTATCAAAGCATTTGCATGAATATTAAGATGTTATTACCCTGTATATGAAATAATATCTGCGATTCATTTTTGTGAGCCTCTCTCATGACAATTCTATTATGTCTGTATCAGTAATTTTGAACACCTTACAATGCAGAGTTGAAATTATATATTTTGTTTTATTATTCTCAGTTTGTAATATGAATTTGTTATATTTCCCTCTGTAGATATCAAGATATGTACAAACATCAAGGGCGTCGACGAGACCGTGGGCCTCGCCCTCCCAACATGAACAACAGTCTTGGTTGGCACAAGATCATAGTAAGTGTTGATCATTTTGAAGTACGGTGCTGTACTGTACAATATTGTGTTGTAACTTGTAATCCCCTAAATCATAGCAATCCTTGATCAAGTATTCATAGATGGCACATCTGGACTTGTATTCATTGCATAATGTTGGATATTATCATTCAAGTTACTGTATATACATAAGTTAAAGGATTGCATGAATTAAAGAATATATATATTGCTGCTTCAGAGCTTGTGGTGAGCTTGTGAAATTGTTGCTTATTTGGGTTTGGTTTGTAAAACTAAAAAAAAAAAAAAAGTCACATGTAAATATCTCTTGGACTAGAGTTCAGGTGGAATGCAGGAGCACCCAGCATTCTTCATCAACTTGGCTGGGGGAAGATGTAACAAAGGCTAATCACACATCTGTTTAGAATGTTACAAAATTTGTACGGTATATAATGGAAAACAGATTATAACCTATTGGAATTAATTATACAGTATTTATGTTACACCTCGGTCGTCTAGAACGTCCAATAGGTTGATAGAAGATATCGTTCTATGTGATACATGTAACCTATGGGGTTATTGGGGGTATTACAATTGGTTGATCAATCACCAAATTTGTCCCTGAAATTAACATAAAATACTTTTTAATGTTTTTCTTGCCTTAATCCAACAGGGATGTATGTAAAATGCATAATAAAATTTGTATTAAGGTTTTCGCAGGCGACTCATATGACTGAGACGAGTCGGCTGCATCCTTGGTGGTGGAGGGGGAGATAGCGTGATCATTGTTTGTTTACTTTTGTTAACCATATGCTGGGGTCTCTTTCTCTTTCAGAGAAATAACTTCCTTTATATCAAGGATATGGCCTTCCATTATGTAAATGCACGACCTGGCATAACTGAGCGTTGAACCTGGTGGTTAACTTGTAATCACTAAAAACAACGCAGGCTGAGGGTAATGGCAGTATTGCCAGGTCTGCTTAACAAAATTTACCTAACTTCAACTTTAGAATTTCCCTAACTTCAACTTTAGAATTTCCCTAACTTCATCTTTAGAATTTCCCTTTATGTCTCAATAATTCCCTGTTTAATTTTGAACATTGATGGTCTTTTTGGTATTTCTTCTGGTCAGACTTTCCCTGTTTCCTTTTGAACAATCTTTATATAATTTCCCTGTGTGGATTTCAAAATTCCCTAAAACAGTTTTGTCTGTGAATTGATAATGCTTGTATAGTTATTAGTTTGTGAAGTTCTTAATTAACATCCTTTATTATCATTGCTCCAATATCTTCAGATCCGAGAAGCCAGTGACCTGAACCAGCAAGAGGTGCTTGAGGCAATAAGGGAGCTGGTGCGGGAACCATTCATCCCAATCTTGGTAAGTAAAGGACTGAATGTCAGTTATTTTCCAATTAATTTTTAACGTTCTTACAGTAATGTGTTGTTTCATTTGATATAATTATTGAAGTCATGAATAATTGAAGAGTAGAGAGAACACTTTAGAAATATTTATGTTACTATTGAGAGTATATAGTCCTTCTTATTCTTTTTGGTACAGCCGAGTTGATTTATCATGTTTTTTACTGTGTTCTGTGTCATAACTCCACTTAGGCATGGTGAAGGCAGGTGTTGGTTAGTAGGGTGTAAAATTGGGGGCAACAATGGAGAGGGGGATACATTGGATGTGGGGGAGCAGGAGACTGACTGAGTGAGAAGAAGCTGGCTAGGGGAAGCGTTTGTTTTGTATGTTATTTGGACTTCATGCTTATCAACTATGTAATGGTTATTTAGGCGATATATTTATAGAGTGACAGTGTGTTTGTATGTGAAGTGTGCATGTGAAATGTATGTGTGTATTTGTATAGTGTCTGGGGGAGGGGCTGGTTGTAGTGTTGGTTTGAGGGAGCGGCTTCAGGAAATGACTGGATTTGGGCCACTCTTGGTCACAAAATCACGTTCTGTGGAAGCATCGCGCATAAGATAATGAAAGGTGCTGAATTGGGTTTCATCGCGCAGAAGGTGAATTGCGCGTTGAGAACATGTGCAATAGGCGAACCTACTGTATATGACTATTTATTGTTGAATTACCGTAATGATAGTTTTTCATGTGCATGTGTCCTTTCAGTTGCTGTTCTTGATATCAGTATTATACTAAATTTTTCTTAACAGTATGAAGTGGAGGGAAGGAGCTTGGTATTCTACTTAGAGGATAATGGTTCAGCATGTCAAGCCATCACAGAAATTAGCCGCCGCATGACCATGCCTAGCGGTCAGCGACTGAGTATCTACAGTAACCGATCTCCTCCACCCAACAGACATCTCACCCCACCAGAGGTTCGTACAACACCAGAAATAGATAGAATAGGCCCTCATTATAAGATTTAATAATACAAAAATATAAAATTTAGTGGTATCGTATTAACACATGCACAGTAAATCCCTTAATCTGTATGGTAGTGAAAAACAGATGCCTGGAATAAGATTTGGTGGTCTTCAATGAGGGAATGAGTGTAAAATGATGCAAGAATTTATTCATAGTCCAGTATATTGAGGGTGTATTGAATTGTGGAAATTATACTTATCCCACATATTAAATATGTTTTGAAATAAGTATATCAAACTTTTCATATAAGGAAAACACTGATTGTAATCTATCTATCTATCTATAGCTCTGACGCCTCGTTCCCTCCAAGGGGGTGGCCACGGCAGAAGTGTCTCCAGTTTTCCCTGTTCCAACACTCCCTCCTTACTTGTTCAAACCCTCCTCTGCCCCTTACGTTTCTCTCCTTTACATACTCTTCCACTCTGTTTTGCCATCTAACTGGCGGTCTGGCGGTCTGCCTCTCACACCACTTCCCACAACTTCACTTCCATACACCTTCTTTACAAACTCCTCACCTTGCATTCTCTCTACATGTCCAAACCATCTCAATGTATTACGCTTCACTCTCTCAACCACTCCACACTCAATACCAATTGCCTTCTCACTCATACCACATCTCTCGTACACACTTATTACTTTCTCCATCCCACCTAGACACCCCACATGCTCCTTTCAAGTAGCTCCTTTCCACAGCACCTATCCTAGACTGATGAGCCTTACTACATGTCCATGTCTCTGATGCATATGTCAGTGTTGGCAGGATTATACTGTTCCTTAGTACCCTCTTCACCTCCATACTCACACTTCTACCCTTCATAATCCTTCCCAATGATCCTATGACCTGTCTACCCTTCACTGCTCTCTTCCTAATTTCTCCTTCCATACTTCCATGTTTACACAGAACTGTGCCCAGGTACTTAAACTCCTTCACTTCCTCCATCCTCTCACTCTATATTCCAATATATACCTATATATATTTTTTTTATAATTTCAGCGAAATCATGTTACACAAATAATGAGTCAACGTTATTCTGTTGAGCTGAAACGACTTGACCTCAAAAACTTTCACAATGATCCAAGTAAGTTTTGGTTGGTGATCTTTTCCCAAGTTTATGCATATATTATAGCCCATGTGCATGACCATGTAATGTAATATTATTATTTTTTATTTTATGAATATATATAGTAATATGCTATGAAACTAATTGCATAAATAATTTTTTAGATATTTCTTTATATTATTAATTTTTCCCATCACAGTAATGTATACTGCTGAATCATAAAATTACTGTCTTCAAAATCATTACAGTAAAACTCCATTAATTTGGTATTCTTTTAATTTCTATGGCTCGCAAATATTCATACAAATAATTACTTCAAAATTTGAAAAAATAACAGAATATAATTTGTAACAATTTGGTCAAGTCATCTATATTCCAACTGGCGGATGTTCCAATGTAAACGCAGTCAGTCACGTACATGTTGCCATACTATGTACAGTTGGACACAGGAATTCGAGGAATAGCCCAAGTGAAAGATGGTCAATTTCTCCCAATATCAAGTTCCTTAGTGCCAAATAGGAGACACCAGGGGCAGAAGTCAGTATTGAGGATGGTAATAAAAAGCAACTACTTGATAATAGACACTGGTTACTCAAATGGGACAAATATATTTCAACTGGGCTGTAGTACAATTCCTGTGTCCAACTATACATTGCCAGTCGTATTGCTCCTTTTCTTGTGACTTTACCCATTTCAGTCTTCTCCAGTATTCAATAACTGGAAGGGCATGAAACTAAAAACTGGGCTATAGTGAATCAGAATAGTTACAGAACCTGACTAGACTTATCTGCTGCATTGGACCTAGCAAATGATGTATATTTATGTATGTACATTTTTTGTATTCACTGAATTGTAATGTGGGAATGAATCAGAATGCTGTACCTGTAGGTTTGAAAATTAGTTCATAGTGCTTCAATGTGTACATTACGTACAAAGACTTTGTCTGCATTAAAACAAACAAATTTGTATTTACTGAATTATTATGATAGTTTTTCCAAGTATGATATGATGATTGTTAAAAGAAGAGTATATAGTCCTGTGCAGTGTAAATATAAAGCTTCGGTCTGCTGCTAAGACTCATCTGTTGCAATGAAACGAGTGTGTAAATTTTTTGTTATATTTTGCTTATTTGTAAGCTGGGGAGTGAATGCAAAGTCATGATTTTAAGTATCTCGTAAGGGCTGGAGCCCCTGTTGTTACGAGTTAAAGAGGTTTGAATGTACCTGTATCTTATACTACTACTATCCTGCTGCATTTAACTAGTTCAGGCAAATGTGGCCAGGAGCCCTCACTCTAGCCTGAATCCCAATTTAACTTATGGTCCTTACCTGCTGCAGCATTGGTAAAGGAGGGTATATTCTGCCCACTGTACCGGTTACCCAACATGCGAATCATCATGGACATTGTGGTGTCGAATGTACCCAGCGTGGAAGAGATAGACTTGAGCTACAACAAGTTACACACACTAGAACAACTGGACCGCCTGGCTTCCGCCTGCTCCAGCCTCGTACGTCTTTCACTAAAGAAGAACAAGGTAAGAGGGAGATAAATATTTATTAGAGAAGTTATATTGTGCTACTAGTTTATGAAAGGAAACTGAAAATGCATTACACAGTAATGTCATTGGAGGTGGGGAATGAGGAATGGTGATAATGAGATGGAAATGGTAGAATCCTGTTGGATCTCTGCTAGTAGAAGGTTGTTCATCACAAGCACCTTCTGGCATACGATGATCCATAAACATATTGCAGTTCGGAATATGTTAGAAAATGATTAAGAATGCATCTTAATAAAAAGCTTTACATATACACTCAGCCATGCCCATTGATGTATATCTTTGTGTGTTCATTTTAAATCTCACTCAATCTTTGTCGCTTTTATTTCCACAGCTTGTAAATGAGATGTCACTGGACAAGTTGAATGGCCTTGGTATTGTGGAACTCACTCTTGAAGGCAACCCAGTATGTGACAAGTTTCGTGACTCAGAGACGTACATAAGGCAAGTGGTAGAGTTAGAGCCAGGTTGAGAAATTTGAGGTGAATGACAGTTGGTTCCACCTTTACTCAGTCTCTCATATGATATTCTTCAGTGTAACAAGTAGTAGTTCAAGGTCATAATTTATCTTGACCAGACTGAGTTGTACATGATGTAGTTTACAAAATGGTTATCTTCTTATGAATTGCAGTTGGGGAGGATTGCGTTCATGTCCATGTGGTAAACTCACATCTAAGAACTGCATTGTCTAAGCATGGGATTATGGATAGGGAGATCAGAGAGAGAACAATGTTGGGTAAACAGGTCATAGGATATTTGAGGAAAATCATGAAGGCTAAAAGTGTGAGTATGGAAATGAAAAGGTGATTGAGAAATAGTATAGTCCTGCCAACACTGACTTATACATCAGAGGCATGAAATGGAATAGAGGACAACCATCTAGAATGGATGCTAGGGGAATGTGTAACCTGATAAGGTAGGATGGGGAAAGTAATGAGAATATGTATGAGAGATGCAGTTTGAGTGAAATGGCAGGTGATGTGTATAGTAGATTAGTCTTAAAGCATAATACATAATACATGCCTGGTATGAGAGGCAGACCACCAATCAGATGGGTGAATTAAGTGGAAGAGTACGTGAAAGAACTGAGTGGAAGAAAAGTGTTTAATCGAGCACAGATAGAGTTGTGGCAATCTTAGCCAAATGTGGGGCAAACTTTAAATGGCAGAAATTAAGTGATAGACTTAGTTCAGCCTGAACTCAACTCATTTCCCTTATTTTACCTAACATAAATGCCTCTCCTTCCACATTATTACAGTACACTTTCCTCTCTATTTATGCGAATTTGAAATAGTGCGTATCATGAAAAAACTTAAATAAATGCAATTTACACGAACTCTTTAAAATTACACGAACAAGGAGGCTCAATTTCAAGTTAAAGTACCATTATTTCTTACGGAAATGTACAATTTACTTTATGCGAAATTCACTTTCTGCGACCCCTTCAGGAACCTAGCGTACCATAAAAAAAAGAGGAGAGTGTACTAGCTCCATTTAATTGAACTGAAAGTAATGGAATGGAATTTACATTGATTGGACTATCCTACATTTAATGTTTGAAGTATACACTTACAATACAGATTATTGATATGGTAAAAAGTGGAAGTTATTTTATTTTTATTTAAGAGAAACTTATCATAAATTATTAATATGAACTAAGGAATGTGTGGGCACAAATAAAAACTCACTGAGTTTTGGTGACAAATGGCCACCCCCTTGGAGGGAGTTCCCGAAGGGAACGAGGCGTCAGAGCTATAGATAGATATAGATAAATAGATAGATGAACATATCACCCCACTATCACCCTCACGCTCGCTTGATACACACGCGCTAAGCCAACCCATTTATAGTGAATAACTTCTCAAAACTGGCATTTTTCATACTTTTAGCACATATCCCGGTTCAGACAAATGATATGCTGAAAAGTGGAAGGGATTGTAAGAGAAAGTAACCAAAAGTAATTAATACAAACTAAGGAAATATGTTTTTATGAGTAGAATCTCAGGGATTATTAGTGATAACTGAACTTGCCAACCATCACCCTCATTCTATCATTGTACTCGCACTTTTAGGCCTACCCTTTTATAATGAAAAATCTTTCAAAACATGCATTTTGCATACTTCTGGCTCAAGATAAGTTTTATTTGTAGTCACAAGAGAACAATTCACAGTCACGGTCAAACAAGTACTGGTTTTCAAAATTCAGTATGCTCAGTTAATATATAAAGATTTATATGCTATATTATCTCCTAATAAGTACTGTATATAATATCATACAAGTGCTATATGGGATTAAGTTAGATATTTTATAAATGAGTATATCAAGTGGAGAGAAAATTTGCTAATTTCTAAGCCCTACATAAGTATTTTCAGTCTTCTTTAGTATCCCTGATATCATGTGATTGGAAGAAGAAATGTATTCTTCCATCATTATACTCCTTATGGGTATTATAAATTTAGAAAGTAAGAACTCCTTGCTCAAATGTTTGCATGACAGGAATATAAGAAAATATTAAGTCAATGCATGTTTTATAATGAAGAAAAATATTTTATTTTTTCTCAAGAACAGTTTGCATGATTTTGGATTTCATTAATAATGCAATCAGATTTCAGATTTCATTTCTGATAACATATCTCTCTCATTCTTATTTCACATAAGTGCCCTTGTCAAATGGTGAGGGTGAGTTGTAAAGATGATAGAATATAGAAGGAATGATGCTAATGTAAGGGTCAGCACATATCATATCCTCTCTTGTTGCTGTTGATTTAATTCTTTGTAAGAATATGAAACTAAGGAGGTGATGTTGTATGATGGGAATTATGAGGGGCAAAGGAAAAACAGTGGATTAGAAATGGGTGAAGCAAAAGACTTTATGCAAGATAGGCAAGAGGGGAAGAATTTTGCTATAAGGGCCGTCACATTAGGTTGATGTGGAACCCCAAAAGGGAGTGAGGTATCAACACGATGGATGGATGATATGTAAACAGCCAATTCTGTGGGAAGTTGATTGGTTATTAATAGTAATATTGTCAAAGTAAAGAGAAGTATATATCTGGTACCTATTTTGAAAAATTATTCAGAATTGCATTTTTCAAGTGTATTAAGCATCATATCTTATTTTCATTATTTTAAATCTGGTAAGAGTTGTTGAAGTTCCTCAAGCTGTCTGGCCAAGCAGCCCCATCTGGTATGAATTTACTGAAGTACTTTGGAATTACAGGTTGAAATTGAAACTCTAAATATCTCACTGTATTTGCTGTTCTTATTAACACAATGATATGAAAATGTAAAGTACAGTTCTCATAAAGTAACAGAGTTCATGTTGCAATAGGATAAAAATTATACAGTAGGTTGTACAAGCTGGATTGAAGATCACTTTCTTGTATAGCTTTCCGTATATATGGCTCAGTCTGTCTTTGCTCACAATTTTTTTTTTTATTATTAATTTTAGTTAATAGGAAAAAATACAACTTGATTTATTCATTATTGTATCTGTCATAAAATATTCTTCCATTGTGGTATGTTGTTTTACCAAATAGGGTACAGTACATATTAACTTGAATTTAATAACTCCTCTTCATTGTAAAGTTAAAGGGTACATGGCAATACAAATTATTTTTATAAGATCATGTTACATTGAAATATTTCATTACAAACTACTGTATATACATAAAGGTACACTCGGACCAAAATGTTCTTGAACCTCAAGGCATGATGAATATGAAAATAAGCAGAACTTGGCTATTCATCTCAGGGTGGTTGGTATACTTGAGATACAAACCATTGGCATCATGTGCTCAGAACACAATCATTGCTACCACCTGCTATACATACTGAGAACTCTTCAAAATATTTGTTCATATTCCCGTGCTTATACTTACAGAGTTTAAGAAGTTTTTGGTGGGAGTGAACTATGATACATGCTTTATCGATATCCAGTTCCCACATTGCTAATCTCTTGTCATAATGAGGGTGGGTTCAGTATATCACCTAATCACATTTCCATGATGTACACAGGAATAATGTGTGAAGGTTATATACTGAATCATGACCTTCCTTGGTGGCTAAGAGGTAACATTTGACTATTGTTCTATGGGTGCAGGTTTGATAACCTACACTATATGAGTTAAGTTATCTTGTCAACCACATTGTCAAGAAAGGTACAGTATTGTAATGTTGTGTTATCAGTACTGTGAAGAAGTTAAACACTAAGAGTAAATGTGGGTACATATACTGTATGTGCATATAGTAGCTTCAAAGTGGATTTTCAGTACAGTACAGTATTTGTAAATTCTGGATATTATGTAGTTGTAATATTGTTTAGCCTGTTGGCTAATGAATAATGCATTTGGTATCTTATAGCCTTCTATTTTCTGAGGCTGTACATAATTAGGAATAATTCTTAATGTGATGCCTGTCATAATTATTCTGGAGGATCATATATTTAATTAATATTGCATAGTAGTACTGTACTGTATACATGTACTTTACATTGACAAACTCAGCATTTCATGAAGTAAGCTTTAGCTAATTAGGATATGCCTTTTGGTTATTTACCTGTCACAAGTTATGAATCCATTTCTATATCATCTGGTAGGTGTAACTCAAATATGGCAAAGTATATTCACATAAAGAAAGATTTCTGGACATTATGTATGGGACTCATCATTACTCCAGTTCAGAAATTAATGGAGAGCAAACAATTTTCTCAAAAGGTTTAACATAATATCAGAGTAAAGCTGATATTCTAAGCTACGTTAGGTAATATTATTCAAAGTAATTTTAAGGATTAAAAAAAAATGTGGGTAACTTTTTCAAGACAGTAAATTTGTGTTGGTAATGTTTTATGTATCGGTATATATATATATATATATTTTTTTTTTTTTTTTTTATTATGTTTATGTGACATGAAATCAAGGAGAATATTGTGTGAATCCGTGATGACAGCATGCAGTCCCAAGAGTGAGATATAATCCAGCATATTATGTTGGATGCTCTTTCTTGGGATAAATTTAACTGGCAGGAAGAGGCATGAAGGTGGAGGAGGAGAAGAAGGACAAGAAAATTACCCAAGGTGAAAGATGAACATAAAATTGTCATGAAAAGATGCAGAAATGAAGAAATTTGTCTAGATTGATGGCTATTGAACATGAGGAAGAGTAGGAGGAGGAGGAGAGAGCAAGAGAGAGAAGAGGTGGAGAAGGAGAGGAGAAGTGAAACATAAGAAGAAAGAAGTTGAAGAAGAAAAAGAAGAATACCAGCAAGAAGAAAACCAGCCTGATCTTCAAAATCTACAGAAAACCTGATTATAACAATGGAGGAGGAGAAGGAGGAGGTGGTGATGAAACTTGAGAAATCCCATGCATCAAGATATTCTCTGCATTTATATCCATTCCCAGAAAATTGAGTCATCCTGGAGACTATATCATTTTTATGTAAATTACTGTTCATCTTTTCACTGGCCTGCCATATCTAGCAATGGTTATTGCTTGCATTCTTTTATGTTGTCTGTTACAATATATAATTTATTTTATTAATTGTTTACTGCCTAGTTGCTGCAAGTCTTGGTCTGAAAAGGTTACCCCTAAATTATAAAAATACTGTAGGATGCATATTCATACTATATTTTATACAAGGTGTTACTGGTGTTGCAGAGAGGAAAGGCAAGAGTTAGGGAAATGTTATATGTGTCTAAATGTTCCATGAAAATATGTTCTATTTCCAGTTATTTCAAATTTACCAGTATTTTAATGTGGCATTGGAAAGAACTATATCGATGTTTTGCTACATTCAAATATTTGTACCTCAGTAACCCACTGCAAATAGAGCACAACTTCATAGAACATATATTTATATGAAACACTGTTGCATAATTTCCTGAGTCATGTTTGTTTCATTTCCTGTGCATGTGGTCTAGTGAATGAAAACTACAAGTTATAGACCTGGCAAATGGAGTCCCACCATGGGACCTTGTAACTCCAGAGGAGGTAGAATGGGAAAATGTTTTTATTATACATAATGAAGAAAACCCACAATGGGAGAAGAAAATGTGGGTTTTCTTCACTTGTTTATGTTCACATCAATATGAATTCTCCTCTTGCCTTTACCTGTATTTTTGCCCTTTCTCCCCAGTACACCTTGAATGTAGGAAATGACGTGGTAACTGCATTACAGTCCTCCATTTCCTTAAAATGTCCTTTCCAATCAGTTGGGTATAATTGTCATTGCTGCATATATGCTATCTTTCAATTGATATCAGTATAATGTTATACTTTTATGGTGATAATCTTGTGTATGAATTAGGCTGCTAACCTCTTCAGCCAGTGTACCAAAAACAGATCCACACTCTTGCACTGTTGAGGTCTGTTTTGTGGCATAATTTGGAGCAATCATTAGTTATAAAATTTGTCCACATAAGATTACCCCTTTGATGAAGTGTTAAAAGTTTCCCTGATGAAAATTTGCTATATGTAGATTTAACTACAACTTTGTAATCATGATGGAGGCGTAATGTACCTTTCATATACGGTAGCTCCTGCAGATGATGATATTGTAAGCTGCTTATGTTTGTGTGAGCATTGAAAAAGCATCATATTTGTGGAACACAGAAATGTACAAGTATACTGTATAAGCATCATGCAAACATTATCTTGAGTTGATAAAGAAAATAAGCAAGTTAAGAACAGATAAAATTCGAAGTCCATCACATAGAAAAAAAATTAAAGGAGGAGATTGTTAAGTGGAGAATATGAAGAAAAGACTGTCAAGTGTATAATAATAAGAATAAGAGGAGACCCAGTGTTAAAGAAGAATAGAAGGAGGAGTCCAATTGTAAAGAGCAAGAGGAATCAAGTGTAAACGAAGAATAAGAAATGAAAACCAAGTGTAAAATTACTTGAGAAAAAATACAAAAAGAAAGTGCAAATGAAGAATAAGAATAAACATATTTGATTATGTGTTAATTAGGTTGTATCTTAGAGAGATCTAAGAAATGTGGAGAAAGTAAATGGAAGATGTGTATACAGTATATACAGTATATATATATACATAAAACTTATTTCTGTCATGTTATGTTTGTGTTCAGTTAAAATGGAGTACACATCACAGCTCTTGTAGAGTTAAATTTGCTCACATTTCTGAAGACAGGTGCTTTTATGCAACATAAAAATATGTGGTGTTAGAAAGAGCAGATTTTTCCATTTTAATGTAAATAGAAAAGAATTGACACAAAATCAAGTCTTCCCAATTATTTGGAATAGATACAGAAGTGGTTAAGTCTGCCAAAAACATTTTATACATGTTTGCACTACATGCTTTTAAAGAAAAATAAAACTAGTATTAAGTGCAACAGTTTTATACAGTACATACTGTATTTCAGTAAGCAAAATTGTTCCCGTGGAAAACCGGACACAGGATAGTGATTGAGAGTTGTGCTTCTTTGTGAAGAAAAATGTGCAGAACTTATTTGTTTTTTGAAACATGAGGTCATTGATGTCAAATTGTGAGTCATCATGTGAAAATCCTGGCTTAATGAAAGTATGAAATGCAAGCTACCACCTGCAGTAAAAGAAAATTGCTAGATTTTCATTATATCAAGAAATTTAAGGGAAATATTATATTGTTTTTAATGTAAGTGTACAGTTCATATTTTGGAAAGATCTAATAGTACAAAAGGTTAAATTATTTAATGTGTTAATTGATTCTATATGTATTTACATTACTATACTCAGATCTTAGTAGGACAGTTTTCAAAATGTTTTATATATTCCCTGATGAGTAAACATTGGGTATCAAAATTAATTGAAAGATTCATATACTGTAATAATAATTAAATATACTGAAAGAAAGAAATGTTAACATATCTTGCTTCAACACACACACACACACACACACAGACAGATACACACACACACACACACACAGACAGACAGACAGACAGATACACACACACACACACACACACACAGACAGACAGACACACACACACACACACACACACACACACACACACACACACACACACACACAGACAGATACACACACACACACACAGACAGATACACACACACACACACAGATGCACACACACACACACAGACAGATGCACACACACACACACAGACAGATGCACACACACACACACAGACAGATGCACACACACACACACAGACAGATACACACACACACACACAGACAGATACACACACACACACACACAGACAGATACACACACACACACACAGACACACAGTGGTCATTACTGTACATACACTGTCATGTTGGTAAATATTAACACACACACACACTCGCACACACACACATAGTGGACATACTGTACATTCACCATCATGATGGTAAATAACATACACACAGACATGGGTAGCATTATTTTCTGTTCATATAACTGTCCTCATCAAGGAATGAGTTGGTTTATTGTTTGCTTTGAAGGGTAGCTCGTATGTAGTAACTGCAGTACAATACTGTATTATTGGACATATACATTTTTTTATAGAAGTATTACAGTTTATATTTCATATTGTAGAAATGAACTGTTATCATATTTGTTTTTGGACTGGTTTTTAAAGAGAGAAATTTTTGATGGTAAATTGGTTCCTCCAAACTATCCAGTGTTACAAATTGGAATCTTCTTTGTGGTATTGTTTGTAGGATTAAGTAAGGCCCCAATTTACTGTCCAATGTTTCTCTCCCTAATTTAAGGCAGTCATATCCTGTGGATGAGTCACTCTGGCGGAAGATTCAGAATTACATGTACAGATACCTAATCCTGTAGTGTATTTATACAGTATGTATACAATATTTAATATTCAAAATAAACACATTGACAACAATCTACAGTCATAACAGTAATATACAATAATATTTTAACAATCACCAATAGTAACTTATCCATACCATAAAGTTTCCCTGACCGATATTATGATATATAACACTACTGACCCCAGATTGACACAAATCACAGACACACTAGACAGAAACTAATAAATACTCTAGGGGGTATTACATATATGGTACTTTGGAGTGCCTTGATTCCTTCAAAGTATACCAGGAAATAGGGCTTGATTGATAAAAATAATGGTGGTCTGTTGCTTGAAATAGTCTGAAGGAATCATTTGCTCCAGATTTACCTCCTCTGTATTACCCCCTTACCTCTTACTGATATTCCAGTTGATCCCAGGATATGTTGCAAACAAATCAAGATGTATTTAAACACTGCCAGACATGTACCCCATGATTAATATACAGTAATCCCTCGTTGTCCACTGTTGTTACGGGTGTGCGTTGAATCTGTGTGCAGTAAACCCTAATTATCCATCGGTGTTATGGGTGTACAGTATAATGTACAGTCGGCAAAAAAAGAATCGACACCACTCTTACATTGAAATTTTAAAAATGTGCACAGTAAGGTTGGTACAGTACTTCTGATGTGTAGCAGCCCAGTGTTGTTTATATATATGTAGTTCTGTAAGTTAATATAAAAGACAGCAGACAATGTGTAGTCGGGAATACCAACACTACATATCACTTCCCATAGGGGTGGTGTTGATACTTTTTTGCCGACTGTACATCGAGGGTTTACTGTACACAGATTCATTACAAACAGTGCAATACACACTCAACACTAGTTGAAAATAAGGCATTACCGTACAATGATTGTGATGATGATAATATGATAGTGTATAAGTTATGTTTTCTAAAGTTGTACCCTTTAACTTAAACTAAATTTGCTAGCTAAAAACAAAATTCTTGTATGGCACCAGTGTGTATGTTTGTGTGTGTGTGTTATGTATACTTTTAAGAAGGGTATAATTACTAGAAGGTAAGCTAGCAAGTTTGGTGTTAATTTAATTAATATTAAACAGTAAATTAGTTTGAAATACTGTAGTGTACATTTTTTTTACGGTTGATGTACAGTGTAAGAGACTGTAGAAACACATACCATAATGGAAGTTTTGTTGAAGATTTTATAATTATATAGAAAGATATTGATCTTGCATTTATATTACAACTTGATATCTTTTGAATAAATATGAAAAATATTCATCCTACAAATGTAAAAATGACGAGAGAATATTCAGAACATTTACTCTTCCAAGTTCGTTTGAGCTCCATTATCCTTAATTTTACATTGAGCTCTGTTACTGTTATATGTAAATGATAATGCATTTCCTTGTGTCTTATGAGAAGTATTAATTACTGTAAGTAGGTTTTTTTTTTTTTTTTTTTTTTTTTTTTTTTTTTTTTTTCACTAAGTGCTGAATTGAAGTTGGTATATTTAATAGCCACAGTACTGGAGTACCGGTATATAAATTTATCAGAAATGATTAGAATTCATGATGAAAGAATAGTTGTTGACAACCTTTTGTCCTGTCAGGTTCAGCAGAGTGAAATCAATGTCTGCAGTAAAGGTTTCTCATATTTTGGCTTTCCATTTATGGAAGAGAAGTGACACATAAATTTAATTTTTCAGGCACAGCTATTAGTTTATAATTATTCCATCCATCCATAGTGTTATAATCATCATCTCCATGTACTGTATTACTGTGCAGTCAAATAAAAGGGCCTTATATCAGAGCAGTTTACAACAACGAGTAGAGTAGAGTACTGTATATTGTAGTGTTCCTTTCCTATTGTTAGGGAAGTGACTCTTGACAGTAAATTGGAGAGCTACTAACTCCTCCAAACTATGCTTGGAAACAGATGACCTCAATGTTACCTTAATGGGGAATCTGTTTTGTAGCATAATTAGGAGGAATCTGTAACCCTTTAATTTATGAGGAGTGAGTATTCCCTAAACTGTAAAGAACATCAACAATACATTCTTTTACAGTCACAAGAAGGCTATATCACCAGTCATGTTTAAGTGTAGCTGGAGTAATTCAATTTTAGTCAATTCTGCGTTGACTTGAAGAAAATATTGACATTGTGTTTTTGTTTCTTTAGAGTCATGTCATGTTATTTGGTCTGTTATGTTAATCTTATATTTCTTTGTACAGTATTGGAAGTTACTGTAGATTTCAAGACATATTTTGGATAGCATAAATCAATCATTATTGAATAGATAATGAAATCCTACTGTACCTTTCAGTCTTTGTAATGCAGCATATTGTAATTCTATGCAATTAACTAACTTCCTGTATACATTAGTTCTGTGTTACCTTTTAGTTACTAACATCACACTACTTATAGAATTAATACAAAAAGATATTTCCAGTACTATCTAATGCACCCTGTCTTCTCAGCTTCTCTCAGCTCATTACAGATCCTGACACAGGAGACCCAGACTGAAGACTGCTGCTACCACAACATCTGCAGACCAGTACATATTCTGTAGTAACTGCTCAACGTGATTGTTTGCAGTCTCACTGTATATTCCATGTTACTTGGATGAAAATTGGAAAAAAGACCATTTTGAAATCTGAAAACTAACTCCTCTTTTAGCCCTACCTAGCTCTACTTACAGAAAAAGTCAAGAAGTGTTACAGGAAATATGTGGCACAGTTATAGTATTTATTTTGTCAAATTTGTTGTTATACCAGCAATGCACAACAATTTTGTTGCTTGGGAATGAGATGTTTTATCTCTTGTATTCTTATTCATTGTGTTACAGTTTGAGAAGTAAACACTTTCAAATGTTTTTCAAGTTTCTCGGGATCATGCATTCTGTCACTTGGTTTGTGTTGTTGAGCAAATGTTACTTTCTATGATTTATAATATATAATATTGCTAAGTGATGTAAAACTAATTTTTGGTAGTGAAATTGAAAGTACCTAAACAGTTATGAAAAAAAGCATTGGTGAGCCATGCAACACTTTAGAGTGGAGGATAAAATAACATTGTGCTGCTACACTAGATAAAAAATTCTACTTTTGCTAGAAAATATTTTGTAAACATTAGAATCACCAGTAATCATGATGGTACCATGTCTTGAGCTGATTCATGATGGTGGTATTGGTGATGGAGAGTTGCAGTTGTTTACCTTATTGTGTTTTTCCTCAGTGCCGTGAGGAAGCGATGCCCGAAAGTCATGTTTCTGGTAAGTTGTTATACAGTATTTATTTTTGTTCCTAACTTTAGAGTACAGTCACCATACAAAGCATATATCTAAACCTGAAGAGGATAGTACGACATGACAAGACTCCAGAATGATCGCTCTTGTTGCCTTGGAGAAATGTGTGAATACAGTATAATGATAGCTGCCTACTGCAGTAATATTTGTAAAAATAATAATATTGAAAGTTTTGTCATTACATGTATTAAGAGATTTTTTTTTCACAATTTTTCTAAACAATAGGTACACTTTTGTTGCACTTCTCTACTTGCCAGTTTCCATTTCTTTCTAGGATGGACAAGATCTTCCCAAACCAATTGGATTCGAGGTGGATGATGAAGTTATCACCCTGCCCACCTCTATCCCACAGTATTATGTACAGTCAAGTGCCAAGGACCTCATTAGTGTGTTCCTGCAGCAGTACTACCAGGTGAAAGAAAGTAGATATTGTAATAGAAACACAAAAGTGTGAGAGTTGACAACATATGCCACCTACATCACAGAATAGATATCTACCTGGTACAGGATCACCTTAACTTGATATATGTATTGCCTCAAACAAAGTATTGCATTCATATAACTTTAATCCCTAAACATTGTTATCTTAATGGTAACTGTGTCCTGATTCTCTGGTCAATGCTACTCATATATAAAAAAGTTAGAAATTTAATTATTGCAACATTCGTTTGTTAACATACTCACATTCATCCTTATCCCTGACAGATCTTTGACTCCAATAATCGGAAACCCTTGGATGCAGCATACACCCAGCATGCTTTATTTTCACTCACCTGCAATTTTCCTGAAACTGGTCCGGGTGCAAAGTGAGTATTATATTAATTAATCATTCGTTTGCAGTTAATTTAGTGACATTTGAACAATAATTTAAGACACTTGTAAAGGAAACAATCAAAATTTGTGTCTTTTCAATGCACAGCTTGATTTACACGCATTGACTTGATATACCGTATAGTACCATACACTCATGAAAGAATGTGTGATCTATTTTTAACCTCAGTGAGATATAAATCCAAAACGTAGTAAAATTAACACCATGATAGCCTGTTTTAATATATTCAACCCCCTCATTATTTATGGTTTGTGCCATAGCCAATTCCATGATAGGGGGTTCCTAGGTGGCAGATGTTTGATTTACTGTATTATGTTTTAAAGGAGAGAGAGAAGAATTTTTTTTAATTATGTATGTTAATGATGTGGAAGGAAAGAAATATACTCAAGATTATTTTATGTTCCCACTAGATATACTGGGATTTATGCCAGTGAGAACCGTAACCTGCGTCGAGTGCGTTGCAGTGACCGACGGAATAAACTGATGGTGCAAGGACGAGCAGCCATAGCATCTGTCCTCTCTTCACTCCCTCACACTACACATGATGCTGCCTCATTCACTATCGACGTTTCTGTGGTTGAGGTAACACAGTCCTAATAACTTGATAATTATTGTATGTTACATGTGTTTCCTGAACCACTAAACAATGAATATTTTAAGATACAGGTGGTATATAAATTTACCGTTCAGGGAGTGTGAATTAACACACTTTACTGGATCCCAAGGCTATGGTACTTATGGAAATTTCATCGGTAAAAAAATTATTAGAGGAAATATTACAATACTGTATATCATTCATTAATGACTGAAATGAAATATTTTCTTAATTTGTATATCTTTATACACCTGTTGAATGATGCATAGGTCACTTTCCATTCAACAATTGGTAACCTTATCCTCATCCCTGTCATAGGCTCAGCTGATGGTTGCGGTAGTGAGTGGTGTGTTCCGGCAGGTAGCTGACCATTCACCACCTATTCGCTTCTTCTCACGTTCACTTACAATTGTTCCTGAAGGGACTGGCTTTTGTATAGCAAATGAACAGCTTTACATCACGTCTGCTACTGTGGAACAGATTAAGGTGTGTATCATTATATTCTTTAAGTAGCAGTTCTATTTTAGTAAGGAAATTTTAATGCACACTCTACTCTATCCAATCCTAGGTTGCAATTGGAGCCAAACTGTATTTTGAATGCTCGTCACTGATTGGTTAGTTTCTGCAGGCAACCTCTGCTTCCACTTAACTTTACTGTGACAAAACATTGCATTTCTCAGCAGTACACTTTTTTTTTTCTTGATGCCTCAGTTATTTCTCTTAATATCTACTTTAAATATTTAAATATTTAATACAGTATTATATTTATAATACAATATTTAAATACAGTACAGTATATAATTAATTTTGTTGCCAGAATTTAAGAATTAAGCATAAGCTCTTAATGTATAATATGCTCTCTTTCACTTTTATGTATACTGTATATATATATATATATATATATATATATATATATATATATATATATATATATATATATATATATATATATATATATATATATATATATATATATATATATATATATATATATATATATATATATATATATATATATATATATATATATATATATATATAAAATATTTTTTCTACAGAGGGCCTTCAAAGAGCCAGCAATAGCACCTGTACCCACTTCACCCACAGCAGCAGTAGAATCACCAGCAAGTGACACAAATGCAATAAGACTAAAGCAAGAGATGATTGTCAAGTTTACAGAAGCTTCTGGGATGTTGCCTCAGTACTCTGAATTGTGAGTACATGTACTCTATAAGAATAATTACTTGATAGTTTTGTTAGCCATACTATACCAGTAAATTTCTTTTTTTTTTTTTATTGAGAAAAATATACCTAATCCTTTGTTAAGTTTTTTGCTTTTTGGTAAATCTACTGTAATCCTAGACAAGTTAAACATAATACTGTATTCTATTTACTCTTTTCACTCTTAGTTTTAACTATAATATTTTGTTTTTTTGTGAAATATAAAAACTAATATATTATTCCTATTACTAGCAGGTGGTTCAAACCAGTTAATGGGGTTGTTTTGATTTGAGCTTACCCCACCCACACTCATCACTTTTGAACTGGAAGCTGTCTGATATTATTAAGGAAGAACAAATATCTGCCATAAACTGCAAAGCATAATATTATTCAGGAAATTAACCTGCTCTAATTTATGGTAGCTTCTCTTTTGCCCCACTAGATAACGACACCTTATTAATACACGAACAGCTGGACCCATCAGATCACCTCTGAAACATTTTCTGTCGCTACTCCAGAATTCTGGCTTCCAGGTTAAATAATTTTTTTCTCTGGAGATTACAAGGAATGGTAATGAAAAGGATATCACTTTGTCAGACATATAATACAATTTTCCTTGTTTCAGATGCTTAGAGGGAAGTGGATGGGACTACCAGAAAGCTGCGGAGATGTTCACCAAACTCAAGGCTGAAAACAAGATTCCCCCAGAGTACTTTCCCCAGAATACATCAACTTAGCTTCCCAGTGATATGGAAACACTGAAGTCCAATGCTTACAACTGAGCCATGGAATTAGACGTGGAATTCTTCAGAGTTCGGGATATAGCATTTCCCCGGACTTGGTCACGTTTCTCACAGTGGGATTATTATTATTAACATGCTGATAATACATTGGATCACTTCCTCTTCATACCAGCATAGTGTAATTTAGATAGATTGGAACACCTTGATTTCTCCAAAGTATACCATGAAACAGGATCAGATTAACAAAAATAATGGTGGCCTGTTGCTTGGAATAGATTTGAGGAATTAGTTGCTTCAGATTTACCACCAACACTGTACCTTTCCTTTATATACAGGTGATTCCAGTGTTTATATTTTGTACATGCTTGCCAAGTTGCGGAAGGAAAGAAAAAACTATTTGGCTACAGCCTACTGGGTCCAAGCCCTCAAGAGGTTGGAGTAATAAATTTATTGAGGTTGCAACAAGAAGATGGAAGAAAAAAAAAAGGAAACGGGGTAAAGTTGAAGAGCCTAAAGGAACTGACTGCCAAGTTGTGGTAATGTTAGGTATAGTATATCTTGGGTTTGCATTACATAATATTATGCAATATAAAAAATAGCCAAGGAAAGAAATGAGTGAGGTAATGCAACTCTGGCAGCTTAACAAAAGTGCACTGTTGATAATGTGATCGTTACCCAAGTCTCCAAAGCATCATTTAAGACATTTTAGGGTTGTGTTACTATACTACCACTTTGAGGAAAATTTCTTCGTCGCTTAGTTCCAATTATTTTGCAATGTGAGTTTAATTACGAAACACTTGTCATGTTAAACTACTGTACTTATATAACTAGTTGAAGTACTCAGTCAATGCCAGTTGGAAAGAGCTATACATTAATGGTCTTCAGTGATGGAAGTAGCCATTTTATATCTGTCAGTTAATTTCAACATGCCATTTCCAAGATGAAGTGAAAAATTATGGAATGAAGAGTGTCGATTGAAGTTTATTGATATTTAAGAAAAAACGTGATTGTTTTATTATATTTGTAAGAAAAAATTTTGCTACTTTAATTATTGTGTTGAGTAGATTGAAATGAAGCCAAGTTGACTATCATCACAAGAATGATATATGCTATGACTTCGAAGCTACTAAATATTATTTGGATCAAGATGAGAAGTTTGGTGTCAGATCAGTGTATTACTTAGTTAGGATCTGTAAATGACATATCAGTGTGAATTGAAAGTATTGAAGTGGGTTATATAGATTATACGATCTGCAAGCAGACAAGGTACTTTTGTTATATTAGTCAAACATGGTGCCTTTGAAATACAACCTAAAGGATAAAAACTCAAGTTTTATTTCTCCATTATTCAGCATCAAGTTCTCAGGAATGTATTTAAAGAAATCTTGAAATGCAAAGAGCAAGAATCGGTTTTTGGTAAAAATGTAACGCCTGTATAGGTTTCCTCAGGAGGAACACACTTAGCTTTAGATAATTATTCATGAAGGTATTTGTAAGCTAAGGTGCTTTATGAAGATCTATCCGATTTACGATGTTTATTTAGTTATCATATTTTAAAGTGACTACTTGGACATACTGTATCTTCATGGAGTATGTTCGAATATCCTCACGAATAACTTTCCAAAGTTATACCCTATCCTCATGAGACACACTGTATATTTTGTTTCTATGATGACAAAGTTCATAATTGTAGTAACAATCGTAAAAGGTAAAGTGAAAAAACTAAAATTAAATATTGTACAGTATATGGTAAAAAACTAAATAATGGTAGGCCTATATTGAAAGTTAGCTTCTATTGTTGGAAATGTAAATGTGTTTGATCTGCTTTTTTACACAGTTATGCAGTAATTTCAGACGTGCAATACTTTTGGTGTACAGTATATACTATCTCCAGGACTGCTCTTTAACAATTTCCAGACCTTTTAAATATAAAACTGGTACAAAGTGAAGTGTAATGTTAATTTGAATAGTGCTTTTTCAGTATTGTGTAGTTAATGTTATGAATACTGTACAGTATGTATTAAATGTATCATTGCTCATTACGGTACCTTTTAACTTACACTTGGCCAAATGAGAATGAGAGAAGTATTCATTTAGTACAAATGATATGATTTGATGAATTTTGTTTTAATTATAGCAATGGTAATCAGTGTTGGTAGGATCTATAGTAGTTCAGATGGTAGTAATAGGTATCTGGAGTATAATTGGTAATTATGTAAAATGTTATGTTGTACACGGCAGACAGCCCCTGGTTCATGTACAGTTAGAGAAGGTATTTAGGCCCGTAGTTTAAAAAAATGTAAGGGTCTTTACTGGAGCTCTATGAATTCTCCAAATTAATATGGGCAACAGATTCGCTATTAGAAATATTTAAGGGTTCTGTGGCCTGTATTATTTTGGAGGATTCATGAAGCTCCAGTAAGGGCCTTAATTTTTTTTAGTTCATAACATTAATTCATAATAGAGGCATATCTGTACAGTTGCCCTAACTTGGAAAAAAAAATACTTAACCAGATGCCTTGTTGACTCCATTCCCCAGTACTATTTTAACGTTTGGTAAAAAAAATTGTCGTGACGTTTTCCCTTTTTAGTCTTGGTAAAGCACTGGTAAAGCACAGAAACATCATCCTAACCTATTATTGTGTAAAATTTGATAGCATGGGATTCTTATATTAATTTTATTCTTTTATTTGTATCTGTTGCCATAGTAAAACAGAAAGAGTCTTAAAGTGGTCATCATTGAAAAATATAAGTTTCTAGTGGAAATGAAAATAATAACCATGTAATTACAAATGATGATGAATTTGTGGGCTATAGATTTCAGGTGGTCATTTAACCCCTCCCTCTTGGCTTTGCCAACAATATATTTTAGCTCTGTCACTCCCCCACCATTTGAACTTGGCTCATTGCAGGATGGATGGAGGCAGCAAAGCCACTGGTTGGTAATTTTGTGCCACTTTACCAATAGCATCTTGGTTAGACCAAATGTATATCGTCGTCTCCATGTGTCTTGTTCCACTAAGCACTTCCAATCTTCCATTCCTATTCATAAAATTCAATGCTTAAATTTGGGAAAATGAAAGCTGTAACATTACCCTGAATGTAAAGAGTTGAATCCTACGGGATTCAGACTTGAAGTGTCGATAGAGATTAACTAGAAGGACAAAACAAAACACTTGGAGAAAACTATGCATGAAGGCCATTGTTCTTGTGTGTTTTTATATTTAAGTTTTGTTCACAGCATATTAATGTACTGTAAGTTTAAAAAGAAGTAAAGTATGTTTAAGAATATACTGTATATCACATTTTGCAATAGGCAGTTTCTGTATCATGAACTCTTTTGTTTTGTTTTTTTGCCTTTACAATTATTTTTACGCTGCAAGAGGATTACATGAGGTATTGTTCATACCCAAACTATCATATTGTTGTGAAACTTAGTGTGGCATGAATATTGGAAATTGAAAATAAGAGCAGTAGAGGTAGATATGCAAAAATATGATGATGTGTGTATAGGTTCTGAAAACTTGAGAGTGAGAATTACTTAATTTCGTATGAAGCGTAGTGTGAGAAACGTGTTTTTCGAAGGTATGGGTACTGTATATGGAAAGAATGGATGAAATTATACTAGAATGATGAAATATTGTACGAACAGGAGTATGATGGGTTACACATATGAAAAAACAATACAAAAGAGTTAGTGACTGTGTAAGAGAACATAGATAAAGAATGAACAGAAAAAAAAAGGATTGGCATGAGTGGGAGAAATTTGCTCAAAGTATATTTTGAGGCAAATAACACGATTCTAACATGTAATGGTTCCTTTGATAGAAGCAAAAAAGTTGTGTTGTGGGGAGGAGCTGATATTTTCATAAATGGGATGGAAAGGGGGAGTAAGTGTAAGTGTGACCCATTTCACTGGGTATTCTGTCCTTGTCTTTCATATTTCTGATTTTGTTTTTCTATTCTTGGCACTGAAAAAAAAATGGAAATGGGTTTTTGCTAATGATGATGTCTTATATTTTGTACCAAGTAACAAATGCTCTATAATTTTACTTTTAATGGCACACATTGAACTTAGTGTATATAAATATGTATGGCATAACCAAATTATAAGTAGTTTAAGAGTTACATCTGTGATATCAGGGAAGTATGAAACCATACAACTTTCTTCATGGCAAATTGATATAGGGTTATGTTAGGTATGGGTAACTTTTGATTTGTATGCAATCCATAGAAGTATGACAATTTTCTTTATATGTCATGCTGCTGAAGCAAAAAACATTTTTACATATTTAGTAAATATAGCCTATATCAGTCGTATACTAATTGGTTCAAAGTCTTGATTCCAGACAATCTAGGGCTGTCCAGCTTCTGTATCATGTACTCAATCTATAGTATCTTTGCTGTACTCTGTATGGTTTTAAGATATATAATGGTATTATACAGTATATCAAAGGTTGTGTGGGGTAAACACTACATAATTAATAAGGAATGTCATACTTGGAGATGAAAATGTAGTGCACATAGACTATTGTTGTCCTCAGGAATGTTTACATGATATGTGTATATACAGTGTGAGCTTTGTGTGTATGTTGCAGGCCTTCCATAAGTGCACTAAGGAGTAGACAGATATTCCTATACTTTGATTTGGTTTGTTTGCATTGTTTCTTTACTTCTGCTTTACAATACAGTTATTCCGTTCATCTTAAGTTTCATAAATCCGTGTTATTACTATCATATCAGAATTTTGTTTTTAATTTCAATTTGTATACAGTACTGTATATAGTACAGTGTTTTATTTTTTTCTCAAGATACGGTATATATAATTCTGATTTTTGTAGAAGAAAAATCAAAGGGAATTTATTTTTCTTTTATATAATGAGACAGCCCCGTCCAACCCAGTCTGCAATCTCTAATGTAATATTGTTTAATGTACAACAGTACTGTTTGGGTAACTCACCACACCTTTATATAGCTAGGACTTAATATTGTGGCTCATTGTGTAAATAATTTGGTAGAAAGTTTTGTAAAACTCATAAGAAGTGGTAAGGTCATTTTACCATAATAAACTAAGGTAATTTTGTGTTCCATATTTAATTTCCCCATGTACTGAACTGGTATTTATATATTGGTGATCATATACAATAGATTGAATTTGGTAGGAATTATTGGGGATGAAGAATAAAAATGAAGTGGCAAGTGGGAGAGGTAAGAAGACTGTATTGTTGATAAATTGAAATGCTAATGATTTCTACTAACCATGTCAGAAAACATAATTCCCTCTAAGGCATTACTATAATCTGTAGGGGATCTGTTTCGTGGCAAAGTTTGAGGAAGCAGAGACTTTCCAATTTACCAACAAAGGAATCTTCACTTATTTTTAATGAGTCCGGCAACAGGGAGGAATGCAAGAGATGGATGGGTGGGTGTACAGTTGTGGACACATAAAACAGACACGCTTCCAAAAGTGCCTGTTACAATTTCAATGGTGCACGTTTCATAATAACATCTTAAAGTACAGACGTACGATGTATCAGTAATTATCGCGGGGAAGATTTTACAAAATACATCTAACTCGGCCATCACTCCGTTCCCCGACTTCCATATTAAATCCGGGAACCGGGGTAACTAACTGAAGGGTTGCGTGTAATCGCCAGCGGATTTAACAGGGGAACAGTGTTGGCCGAGTTAGATGTATTTTGTAAAATCTTCCCTGCGATAATTACTGATACATCGTACGTTTGTACTTTAAGATGTGTACTTTAAGTGTTTTATTTTTTGTTACAAAATATGTTATCACTTATACCAAAATGTTGTAACGCCCTACGTTTCGTTATGATTCTGTAAAATTACCCTACGCCCTAGAGACAAGGATTTGAGGTCGAAATGCCCTACATACGTATAGGGCGATTACCCTACGGTTGGAAACACTGTCTTCCAATCAAAACCTCTGTCCTGTGCTTACCTTGACTAACATTAGTGAGATTATTGACTCTTTGGGCATTAAATTGATGCAATAATTTTATGTGTTTTACTCGAGTAAGTAATTAATTTAATTTTCCTTGACAGGATTAAATAAAGATATAAAAGATTCACCTTGCAAAATAAATTTTAAATAGAGTTTTGTGTCCATCTCGAGCCGTTTTTATTATTTACTCTATCACTCAAAACAACTTAGTATATGCACAAAACCAACTCAATAACTGTAGATACAGTTTTCATATATCATTTCATCATGTTATCAAACAGAGCACTTAAATTAGGCCGGAGCATGTGTTTATGTTTATGCCTGAAGGGTGTACTGCATGGTCTCTGGTAGTGACTGGTGTTATTTTAGTGCAATATTTTAATAGTTCGTAAGCAATGGTCTGCTGCAGTATGTTTGGCTGTAGTGGGAGGATTGGAGGAACAATTTATAAACTCCACAGGTTCGCCAAAACTGTCGAAGTTCGAACTACAGAAAAAATGGATACATTTGTGCAGGAGATCCGACCCGTTTTCTCCTCACTCGGGAAGAATCTGCTCTCACCATTTCAGCCCATTGCAATATTCAAGGAACCTGAAGTACGAACTATTAAATCAAGAACCACCTGCTGGTGTTCGACTACTGAAGACTGATGCAGTACCAGACATAAACCTTCCCAAGAGGACACACAATAATGAAGGTAAACCCAGTAGCCTAAGGCCAGGTATAGCCTAACCTAACTTTAAACTGAAATTTGTAAGCTAGGTGCACCATGCATGGTAATCTTATCAGAGGGACTCACCTATCATATGTATAGAGTTTTTATACCATGGGTTAATCAGTTTAACAAATTAACAGTTACTCATTTGACTGATGAGGGCCGGGGTAGCCATCTTGTCCTACAGTTTGTTTATAATTGTATTGTGAACTTAATTACTTGCTGAATTAGTCATGTTTAAGGTAAGTTGAGCCTTTTTTGTCTGGGAAATCCTAATAATGAATACATTTTATTTCATGTGACCGAGCTAAAGTGGTGTGAGTGTATTATAATGTACATATATGGTTAAACAGGTGGATTACCGTATTGCACACACAGGTAATAATTATGTGTTAATATGTAGCGTAATCCTGGTTATCTTTTGCCACTATTTATATACTGTACCATAGTCGACAGACCATAATAAATTTTATAGCTCCAAATAAATCTTGTTTATAACGCATTACCGGTATTTATTATGCAACTTAGCAATATTGCCTATGTTATCATTAATATCTTCACAGTGATGAGATTCCAATCATATATTATATTCTTATTTATCCCGTAAAGTAGGGTATTTATTGAAAAAAATACAGTTTGGTAATTGTGTTGCCAGATCCGGCTAGGTCTCAGTATTTTGCCTCGGTCATTTCCTGTACTTTACCATGGTTATTTCCCAATAGTTTGCCCAGGTTAGGTTTCGGTAGTCTGCTATGGTCTAGGTTAGGTTAGGTAAGGTCAGGTTAATTTCAAAATATCTTGGAAATGGGGCATTTGCGGAGGAAATACCATAGAAGAAAATAATCTTAGATTGGTCTAAGTGGGTAATGAAGGGAGAAAAACTGTACGTGATAACGGTAATTATTTCAATATTTACCTAAAGGAGACCAATGAATAAATGATGGGCTAAGCAAAGAGGATTCCATGGGATGAAATACAAGGATATATCTGATGTTAATCTGTTTACTTGGAAAAAAAACATGGTGTTAGGTGATTTTTGCTACAGGCAGCCCTCATGTGGCAACGAAATTTTATTTTTGGGATTGTAATGAGAATATACTGTTTACCATGTAATAGTTGGGCTTCGAAACTCTGAGGCGAATGTAGTTTGGAGTAGAGTTCACGAGTTCGGATCACCTTCCCCATTTAGACCTCGAGATGGAACTACAGAATGGGGTCGATACCACGAGTCCGTAACAGAAAATAAAATGCCAGACAGGTTTAAATAAAGTTGTAGAGTTTTCCTTGACACAAATAGTATGGGGTTTACCACCTAACAAACTATGAAATCTATAAAGACCAAGGTTTTACGTACGTCAGTGGGATTTTGTATGTGTAATACCCTGGGAAAAAAAATTATGCACTCTACCTGAGGGCCTAAGGCATTAATATTAGGCGTCCATCTATACGGACCCTGTGATCGTGTATAAAATTGGAGACTTCTGATTCCCCCTGACCATGCCACGAAACAATCTCCTTCCCTATAGGTGATGTTTCGTGGCAATATTTGAAGGACTAATTTCTCTCCAACGTTTAGACTACATCACAGGATCCTTAATTAAGGGGATAGTACAGTACTGGTTAATTAATCTGGAGTAAATGATTCCTCCAAACTATTCCAAGCAATAGTCCACCATTATATTTTGTTAGCGTAGCCTTGTTTCCTGGCATACTGTAGAATAATCTTGGATCTCTAATGTACAGTTGCCTCCTAAAGTTTTGAGTCTAGCAGGTAGTGTTTTGTTATTTTTGCAGGCAACTGTACCAAAAGTGTATTCCACTCATTTATAACAATAATTAATTTTTCTTTACGTTTCCAAAATGAACAGACTCCATCATTTAATTTTCTTTCTTTATTTATTTATTTATTTATTTTCTTACATGGTCTGGTAATTGCCTATATAGTTTGCATTTTATTTTTTCGTTTTATGTATTTGACATTTTTTGTGACATCGCTGTAAGTTCCGTGTAACATGTTCTGATAAATGCCTACTTTGTATTTTTTTTTTCGTTATCTACATGTGACGAATTTGTCTTGTTTTGTTTTTATGCACACACACACACACACACTGGAGTTTTCCTGGTGTGCGTACATGTGTGTGTGTGTGTGTGTGGAGGGGGGGAGGGTTTAAGCAGCTGCGTAGACTATATTGAACCATGGATTGAACTAAATTGATCCATGTCACAAGATAAACTTTGATGAAGCCGCCACACACACACACACACATACATACACACAGACTCTAAAATTGTAACACTGATTACTTGGGAATGTCAGTCAGTCCCCCTTGTCACTCCTCAGCACACACACACACACACTCTCTCTCTCTCTCTCTCTCTCTCTCTCTCTCTCCCTCTCTCTCTCTCTCTCTCTCTCTCTCTCACATAATACTCTGAAATTACATTGTGCTTGTATTCCCCCTGCCTCTCATACAGCCTTAAGGCTCTCGGTGACCTTGTGAGGCTGGCCAGGGTGGAGGGACACACACACCGCCAAAAATTACACACCTTAATAATCCCTTGTTGTCATCCTTCCTCTTCAAATACACACTCTCTCTCTCTCTCTCTCTCTCTCTCTCTCTCTCTCTCTCTCTCTCTCTCTCTCACACAAACCTCAACATGTCGAACAGGAAATAATGATCTATCTATCTCTTGTAGATGACTGTAAAAGTAGGGAGTGTGTGTGTGTGTGTGTGTGTGTGGTGTGTGTGTGGCGCTTGGGGGCAGTTCAGTTCATCAGATAATAATTATATTGGCCGTGAAATTCGGGTTTTGGGGGAGACGCAGGGTGGAGAGAGAGGTGGGGGGGGGGGGAGGCGGTTGCTGCCTGGGAAAAGTGCAAGGAGATGAAAAGATAGACAGAGGGACAGATAGATAATTATACTGTAGATGGATAGACAGACAGATAGGTAAAGATAGACAGATATATGGAATGATTGATACATACAGACATACAGAGAGATAAATATACAGTTCATTACTATACTTTGCATAACACGTCTCGCATATCTCTCACCGTCTCTCCCTTTTCCAGCCTCAGGTACACACACACACACACTAAAATAAAAATCTCTCTCTCTCTCTCTCTCTCTCTCTCTCTCTCTCTCTCTCTCTCTCTCTCTCTCTCTCTCTCTCTCTCTCTCTCTCTCTCTCTCTCTCTCTCTCTCTCTCTCTCTCTCTCTCACACACACACACACACACACACACACACACACACACACACATTCGTCACCCCCAACACATCAGTCTGTCATAAATTGTACTGCATTTTACCACAACACGTTTGGTATACGGCATTAAACTCCTTGTTTTCCGGGTCTGAATGGTAAGGTAGTATTGTCCAAGGTTTAAACTTTGGTATTGTCCAGAAGCTGTTCAGTCGGTGGCAAAAGTCGTGTCACAATATCTGCCAAGTCATGAAGTACAGTATGGAAATATAAGCTTCACAGACTCGTAAAATAAAAATCCAGAGAAGTTGACTAATTTGACCCCCTGGGTATTATAATTCTGTATGGTTAATATGTTAATTCGATTATTCTTTATGTTATCTTTGAAGAAACGCTAAGTGAGACCACATGACTTTTACCGCCGACTTTACCTACTACGAGAGACTTGGAAAGGGATGATACAATGGTATGACACACACTCTCTCTTTCTCTCTCTCTCTCTGCATTGAGAGCACCTCAAATCAGGGTCTATAAAACACCATTACCTCACCACCCACGAGGGATCTCTATCTTTCCTTTACCTTTTTACTTTAAGCCTGTATTAGTACCTCACCTCTCTACACCCGTAGGGGGTTATTGCCTGCAGTGAAGTGAGCAATACTTAAAGGGTTTGGACGCCCCTTCGGCTCCAGCCACTCCCTTTCAGTTCTTCATCTGTCCCTCTTCATTTTATTTCCTTCCCGCTTGCTGTCACACTTCTCTATCACCTTTTTCTGTCGCTATATGACCTCGCTGTTGCGGCGCCTAATATCCATCAATCAAATCTCACCTCTACCTATATACCTCTCCTTCTCATCTTTCCATTTCTCCTCTCTCTCTTCTCTATCTCTACCTATTTACTTCTCTGCCTCTCTATCTCTTCCTCCACCTGTCTAATTTATTTTAACACTCCGTCTCTTCTCTCTTCCTTTATTTTCAACCTCTCTCTACCTCCTACTTACTCTTTACCTCTATGTTCAACCTCTCTATACCTCTCCTACTTGCTCTCTACCTCTATGTTCAACTTCTCTCTCTTATTTCTTTGTGCTGTCTCATTTTATCTTTCTCTGCCCCTTTCTCAAACCAGTATATATTGAAAACGTAACTAAATAATTATAAAAGAGAAAATCTGTAAACTGACATTATATGAATTCTAGGAAGAAGAAAGAGGGAAGGAGGGAGGGAAGAAGAGAGAAGAAGGGAGGGGAGGGAGGGAAGAAGAAAGGAGGAGGAGGGGAGGGGGTTCATAAGAAATGGGGGGAGGGAAGGGTCCAGGGAAAAGGGAGAGAGGAAGGGAAGGATAATATAGTCTATTATCCTTGGGTAGAAGCATGGAGGTTTTTTTTTTTTAGTATAGGTGGAGGCGCCATGGCTCGCTGATCCAGGGCATTAAGTGAAGCCGCCGAACTGTCATTTTCGGCGCCTTCAATATGACGGACACCAAGATATGTTTCAGCATATATATAAAAAAAAAGTTGGACTTCTGACCTGACTACAATAGGTATGCGCCGAAATGACAGATTGGTGGCTTCACAAATCAGGTCCTACTGGCGCCTCCACCTATACGAGCTCCATGGGTAGAAGAGATGGCATTAGGTGAGGTGAAGGTCGATGAGAGAGAGAGAGAGAGAGAGAGAGAGAAGGGACAATAGGGGAGGGAAGGGGTAACGATAGGAGGGAGAGAGGTTGAAATGGGTAACAATCATGGAGGTAGAATATTCCACCTCCATGGTAACAATGCATTCTCTACTCATTAACAATTCATTGCAGAAAAATATGCAGTTGCAAATCCCACCAAGGTCAGAAGGCTGTGTGTGTGTGTGAGTGGAGGGGGGGGGGAGTTTGAGGTGTGTGTGAGTGTTTGTTTTGCTTTATATTTGATTGTGTGGTTATATGTTTTTTTTTAATGTATTGGTTTATAGTTTATTGTGTGTGTGTGTGTGTGTGTCTGTTTTGGTTTATATCTTGGTGTGTGTGTGTGTGTGTGTGTGTTTTTTACTGTTCTGGTTCATATTTTGGTGTGTGTGTGTGTGTGTGTGAGAGAGAGAGAGAGAGAGAGAGAGAGAGAGAGAGAGAGAGAGAGAGAGAGAGAGAGAGAGAGAGAGAGAGAGAGAGACATTCCCTTCAGAACAGACAGATGATGGAGGTCATTAATGTGTTTGTTTATCTTAGGGTACAACAATGCAGCGCCTTGATTCCTCCAAAGTGTGTCTGGAAACAGGACCAAAAAAAACAATAATAATGGTGGCCTAATTACTATTATTATTATTATTATTCAAAGTCTGGTCATTATAGCAAAGATTGAGATACCACCAGCTATTCTTCATATTATTTTTTTTTCTTTCTCTCTCGTATACAAATTAAAATATACTGGTTCCCATCAAAGTAATAATTTAACCTCAACTTCAAGTTTGTCGTGCGTACATTGCAATGTTTATAAGTTACAGATAAAAATCTATAGTTATGTACCGTTCATTTTTATTTACTCTACATTTGTTATAATTATCTTGGATTACATTACATATACTAACAGAAAAAGTCAAGAAGGTAACATCATTGAGGGAGAAGGTACATTGTTGGCAGAAAAATACCATAATATATATTATGAAATATAGTTTTCAACCCTTCATGGTTCGTGTGTGTGTGTGTGTGTGTGTGTGCGTGCGTGTGTGTGTGTGTGTGTGTGTGTGTGTGTGTGTGTGTGTGTGTGTGTGTGTGTGTGCGTAGACAGACTGACTCCCTGTTTTCCTGAGGCTGGTCTGCATGGGAAGGTCACATTGTACAAACGCTATGTACAGTCGGCGGCAAATGTCGGGTAGTCACACCTGCCTGTAGTCATGACAATTTGTATGGAAATATAAGTTTCACAGACTCGTAAAATGAAAAGCTAAAGTAGTTTATTAATTTGCCCTTTGGATATTGTAATACTGTATGATGAATGTGATTGTTCGATTATTTTCCTTTATATTATCCTTCAAGAATCACTTAACGATGCGACACGACTTTTGCCGCCGACTGTATGTACAGTCGGCAGCAGAAGTTCGCTGCAAGCCGACCCTTGTGGAGAGAGTCAGTTGGTCTGGCAATACTGTATAAAGAATAGTTGCCACCAGTGCATTTAAATGCTGTTGTTATTGGTGTGGTTTTATGATTATTATTTAAAGTCGAAGTGGCCTATGAAATATTATCCTCTGTTATTAATACCTATAGTATATGAAAATGTAAACTCTTTCATGACAAAAGTTAAAAATGATATATGAGAATGATAATAGAATATTTTTTTAATTTCAATACCTGCAAACTCGTTCCACCTTCCTTCTCTCCCTCCCTGGAAGTATTCTTCACCCCCCTTTTCTCTCTCTCCTCCACCCCCTTTGTCTCTCTCCACCACCTCTCTCTCTCTCTTGCACTGGGAAGAGTCACAGCACTAAATTATATTTGCTCATTAATGTTTCAAATAACCACTGGTCATCAATGATTTTCTTTTATCAGTCCCTCATATCTCAGTCCCTGCTCTCCATCCCAAGTTTACATTATAAAGTGTGCAACCAGGTTATCACATTTTTTTGTCCATTTATTACATATAATAATTGTGATTAATCAACAAAATAAAGTAGTAGGTCATATACAGGCTAATGAAGAGGTCATTAACAATGAGGATATATAACTTTAAACGAAAATATTAAACAGTATAATGAATTATTCTATTCAGGAAAAGCACCAGGCCACAATTAACTACCGAAATCATTCAGTACCCACTCCATCCACCGCCGTTTGCAATAACTTACTCAAGCTTGTCTTGCATAGAGGCAACTGTGTTGTAGATCACTTGTTGATATTTTCCAGAATAGTTCCCATTCGACCCTTGTGTGTTGAAGGAGCTGACCTGAAGTTTTTTTCTTGTCCAGGTTCCCACGACCTAACAATGTTGCCCCAGCAGTTTTCAATTGGATTAAAGTCACAGCCCTTGCTGGGCCACTCAAACAAGTCTATGTCTTGTTGCTCAGCAAACCAACGGCGGATGATTCTTGCAGTGTGGACTGGACAATTATCCTGTTTGAAGTAACACAATAATAATAAAATTATATATATATATATATATATAATTATATATATATATATATATATATAATTATATATATATATATATATATATATATATATATATATATATATATATATATATATATATATATATATATATATATATATATATATATATATATATATATTGATTAATTTGCATATATAGACCTAATAAGGTTATATAATAATTAAAATATTCACCGATTAGGTTATTAACAGTAATTGTATAATATGATACTTTAATTTCTCTTCTATAGAATTGCATTATTTTACAAAGCATAAAATTATAAAATTGTTCTGGGCTTCATAAGTATTCACCTGTATGCTACCGACGAAACCGCACAAGATACACTCGTGAGAACATTCGTGAAGTTGCCAAAAGTGGTCATGTGACCTGTAATGTGTGGGGTTGGGTTCATTTATACGGCGTCGGAGAACTTACTGAAATAGAAGGGCGTTTTAATGCTGAAAAATATCTCGAACTGCTGGAGTATATAATATAATTTTATTATTATTGTGTTACTTCAAACAGGATAATTGTCCAGTCCACACTGCAAGAATCATCCGCCGTTGGTTTGCTGAGCAACAAGACATAGACTTGTTTGAGTGGCCCAGCAAGGGCTGTGACTTTAATCCAATTGAAAACTGCTGGGGCAACATTGTTAGGTCGTGGGAACCTGGACAAGAAAAAACTTCAGGTCAGCTCCTTCAACACACAAGGGTCGAATGGGAACTATTCTGGAAAATATCAACAAGTGATCTACAACACAGTTGCCTCTATGCAAGACAAGCTTGAGTAAGTTATTGCAAACGGCGGTGGATGGAGTGGGTACTGAATGATTTCGGTAGTTAATTGTGGCCTGGTGCTTTTCCTGAATAGAATAATTCATTATACTGTTTAATATTTTCGTTTAAAGTTATATATCCTCATTGTTAATGACCTCTTCATTAGCCTGTATATGACCTACTACTTTATTTTGTTGATTAATCACAATTATTATATGTAATAAATGGACAAAAAAATGTGATAACCTGGTTGCACACTTTATAATGTAAACTTGGGATGGAGAGCAGGGACTGAGATATGAGGGACTGATAAAAGAAAATCATTGATGACCAGTGGTTATTTGAAACATTAATGAGCAAATATAATTTAGTGCTGTGACTCTTCCCAGTGCAAGAGAGAGAGAGAGGTGGTGGAGAGAGACAAAGGGGGTGGAGGAGAGAGAGAAAAGGGGGGTGAAGAATACTTCCAGGGAGGGAGAGAAGGAAGGTGGAACGAGTTTGCAGGTATTTAAATTAAAAAAATATTCTATTATCATTCTCATATATCATTTTTAACTTTTGTCATGAAAGAGTTTACATTTTCATATACTATAGGTATTAATAACAGAGGATAATATTTCATAGGCCACTTCGACTTTAAATAATAATCATAAAACCACACCAATAACAACAGCATTTAAATGCACTGGTGGCAACTATTCTTTATACAGTATTGCCAGACCAACTGACTCTCTCCACAAGGGTCGGCTTGCAGCGAACTTCTGCTGCCGACTGTACTATACGAGAGGCTTGGGAAGGGATGATGCAATGTTCTGAAACCCCTCTCTCTCTCTCACTCTCTCGCTCTCACTCTCTCTCTCTCTCTCTCTCTCTCTCTCTCTCTCTCTCTCTCTCTCTCTCTCTCTCTCTCTCTCTCTCTTTCATGTGTAAGAGTATGTGATAATGATGTTGTGTTGTTGTTGTTGTTATAATTTGAACACATTATATGACACCAATATGTAACAACCAACCAAAATGAAGAGTCACAGAAATAGCTACACAGTGAATATGTTTATTATTATTATTATTATTATTATTAGTAGTAGTAGTAGTAGTAGTAGTAGTAGTAGTATCTAAGGGGCAGGGTTGTAAAGGGAGCCTATCTTAGTAGTGACTTAGAGGACTATTGATTCCTCCAAACTATGTCAACAAACCAGAAGTCCATAAGTAAGATGGAGGTGGTGTGTTTACTGTCATAGTTTGAAGGAATCTATAACCCTTCAAGGTGTCAAGTTCATGTTTCTCACACGACCTTCACCTTTGGTCCAGCATGACAATTAAGTCTTTTCTTTGTCTCTCATCTCATCTCCCCCCTCCACTCCCTCTTCTTCTCCCATCTTCCTCCCTCTCCCTCTGTTTTCCTCTCCCCCCTCCAGTTCTCCCTCTCCTCTCCCCCTCCACTTCTCCCTCTCCTCTCCCCCTCCACTTCTCCCTCTCCCGTCTTCCTCTCCCATCTCCCTCTCCCTCTGTTTTCCTTTCTCCCTTTCCTCTCCCATCTCCACTTTACCCTCTACTACCATTTTATTTCTCTCTACCTCTCCCCTCTGCCTCTTCTCTATCTTTCCTTTTGCCTTTTTACACTTTTATGCCTCTATTAGTACCTCACCTCTCTACCTATCTACCTCTCCTCTTCTTTCCACCTCTCCTCTCTCTATCTCTTCTCTATTTCTACCTATTTACTTCTCTGCCTCTATCTCTTCCTCCACCTGTCTAACTTTTTTAACTCTCCGTCTCTTCTCTCTACCTCTACATTTTCAACCTCTCTCTACCTCTCCTACTTACTCTCTACCTCTATGTTCAACTTCTCTTATTTTCTTTGTGCTGTCTCATTTTATCTTTCTCTGCCCCTTTCTTAAACCAGTATTGAAAACGTAACTAAATAATTATAAAAGAGAAAATCTGTAAATTGATATTCTAGGAATTCTAGGAAGAAGAAAGAGGGAAAGAGGGAGGGAGGGAGGGAGGGAAGAAGAGAGGAGGTAAGAAGGAAGAAGAGAGGAGGAGGGGAGGGGTCCAGGAGAAAGGGAGAGGCCCAGAAGAGAGGGAAGGGAAGAAGAGAGAAGGGAGGGAAGAAGAGAAGGCGTGAGGTGAGGTGAAGGTCGATGAGAGAGAGAGAGAGAGAGAGAGAGAGGAAGAGAAGGGACAATAGGGGAGGGAAGGGGTAACGATAGGAGAGAGATTGAAATGAATAACAATGAATACTCTGCTCATCAAAAAAAAAAAGAAAAAAAAATTGTATGTAATTGCAAATCCCTCCAAGGTCAGCAGGCTGTGTGTGTGTGTGTGTGTGTGTGTGTGTGTGTGTGTGTGTGTGTGACATTGCCTTCAGGAGAGACGGATGATAGAGGTCATTAATGTGGTTGTTTATCTTATGACATTTACATGTACATTGCAGGAGGAATAATTTGCTTCAGATTAAACAACAACACTACAACCACTTTAATAATTAATTTACGTGAAAACTATTATTAATATTATTCAAAGTCTGGACATTATAGAAAAAATCGATATATATATATATATATATATATATATATATATATATATATATATATATATATATATATATATATATATATATATATATATATATATATATATATATATATATATATATATATATATGACTATTCTGAGTGCAAGGATTAATACTGTACAATGTAGTGAAATTTTTTTCTCTCTCTCATACAGATGAAAATATACTGGTTCCCATCAAAGTAATAATTTAACCTCAACTTCAAGTTTGTCGTGCGTACATTGCAATGTTTATAAGTTACAAATAAAATCTATAGTTATGTACCGTTCATTTTTATTTACTCTACATTTGTTATAATTATATTGGATTACATTACATATACTAACAGAAAAAGTAAAAAAGGTAACATCATTGAGGGAGAAGGTACATTGTTGGCAGATAAATACCATAATATTTCTATCTATCTATCTATTGGTTTGACGCCTCGTTGCCTCCGGGAACTTCCCCCAAGGGAGTGGCCATGACAGAAGTGCCTCCAGTTCTCCCTGTTCCAACACTCCCTCCTTACTCGGTCAAGCCCCCCTCTGTCCCTCAAGGTGTCAAGTTCATGTCTCTCACACAACCTTCACCTTTGGCCCATCATAACAATTAAGTCTTCTCTTTGTGTCTCATCTTCCCTCTCCCTCTCTTCTACCCCCTCCACTTCTCCCTCTTATCTCCCCTCTCCCTCTCCTCTCCCCCCCCCTCCACTTCTCCCTCTCCTCTCCACTTCTCCCTCTCCTCTCCCTCTCTTCTCCATATCTCCTTCTCGCTTACCTCTTTATTTCTCAAACTCTTTCTCTCTACCTCTACTTCTCCCCTCTCTCTCTTCTCTATCTTTCCTTTACCTTTTTACTTTAAGCCTGTATTAGTACCTCACCTCTCTACACCCGTAGGGGGTTATTGCCTGCAGTGAAGTGAGCAATACTTAAAGGGTTTGGACGCCCCTTCGGCTCCAGCCACTCCCTTTCAGTTCTTCATCTGTCCCTCTTTTCATTTTATTTCCTTCCCGCTTGCTGTCACACTTCTCTATCACCTTTTTCTGTCGCTATATGACCTCGCTGTTGCGGCGCCTAATATCCATCAATCAAATCTCACCTCTACCTATATACCTCTCCTTCTCATCTTTCCATTTCTCCTCTATCTCTTCTCTATCTCTACCTATTTACTTCTCTGCCTCTCTATCTCTTCCTCCACCTGTCTAATTTATTTTAACACTCCGTCTCTTCTCTCTTCCTTTATTTTCAACCTCTCTCTACCTCCTACTTACTCTCTACCTCTATGTTTAACCTCTCTATACCTCTCCTACTTACTCTTTACCTCTATGTTAAACCTCTCTCTCTTATTTTCTTTGTGCTGTCTCATTTTATCTTTCTCAACCCAGTATTGAAAACGTAACTAAATAATATTATGAAAAGAAAATATGTTAACTGACAGAAATACTGGGAAGAAGAAGAAAGAGGGAAGGAGGGAGGGAAGAAGAGAGAAGGGAGGGAGGGAAGAAGAGAGAGGAAAGGAGAGAGGGAAGAAGAGAGAAGGGAGGGAGGAAGGAGGAAAGAAGAGAGGAGGAAGGGAGGAGTACATGAGAAAGAGAGGGAGGGAGGGGTCCAGAAGAGAGGGAAGGAGTAGTGAAGGAGAAAGGGAAGGATGGGAAGGATGATATAATGGGGTAGAAGAGAAGGCAGGAGGTGAGGTGAAGGTCGATGAGAGAGAGAGAGAGAGAGAGAGAGAGAGAGAGAGAGAGAGAGAGAGAGAGAAGGGACAATAGGGGAGGGAAGGGGTAACGATAGGAGAGAGATTGAAATGGGTAACAATGCATACTCTGCTCATCAAAAAAAAAAAAAAAAAATAGAAAAAAGATATGTAGTTCCAAATCCCTCCAAGGTCAGCAGGCTGTATGTGTGTGTGTGTGTGTGTGTGTGTGTGGTGGGGGGGAGGTTTGAGGTGTGTATTTGAGTGTTTGTTTCCCTTTAGCTTTGCTTGTGTGGGTGTATGTGTATTTTTTAATGTTTATTATGGTTTATATTTTGTTGGGTGTGTGTATGTGTCTGTTTTTAATTATATTTTGGTGTGTGTTCTTACCGATTTACTCTTACCTATTTGTATCTTTACAGGATTGAGTCCAGCTTATAATGTCCTGTAATTTAGAACACAATTATCATATTTATCTTTTATGTTATGTATGTTTTTGTCACACACCACTTCTTCAGGTAACTTATTCCATTCGTCTGTTACTCTAATTGGAAAACTATATTTCTGTACATCTTTATCTCCTCATTGTAGGTACTCCCTTGTTGACACAAATTTTCTATATCTATCTTTCCTTTTTCTGTGACACATTTATAAACCATTATCATAAGTGTAAGTGTATGTGTGTGTGTGTGTGTGTGTGTGTGTATGTATGTATGTATGTATGTGTGTGTGTGTGTGTGTGTGTGTGTGAAAGGTTTGAGGTGTGCATGTGTGTGTATTTGAGTGTTTTGGTTTATATTTTGGTGTGTGTGTGTGTGAGTATTTGAGTGTTTGTTTTTATATATATTTTGGTGTGTGTGTGTGTGTGTGTGTGTGTGACGGACGGATGATGGAGGTCAAGGTGTTCGTTTTATCTTATGACACATACATGTATAGTACATTGCAGCTCCTTAATTCCTCCAAAATATCCAAGAAATAATAAGAAGATTAAGTGTTTGTGTTTTTGCCTATCACCTCCTGCGGGGCATTAAGGCATCACTATATATATTTTTATAAATTTCATATTGTAATAATGGTTGCAGACAGTAGCAATTATAGTAGCAGTAGCTGTAGTAGTGGTGGCAGTGGTATGGAGGTGGTAGTGATGGTATTAATTAAGTGGGTGGTGAAAGAATAATGAGACGGTCACGGCGCACTAGCACTAAATTCACGAACCAAGAAGAACTACAGATTGGAGAGCCATCTGGTGTTTTGGTCATGAAGCAATGTAGACGGAAACATGTGGTCCGAAACTGTTTCTATTCACTCGAGACTTGTGAGTAAGTCCACTGATCAACTCTTATACGTGAGCTATAATAGTGTGGCTCTTTGAAGGAAATTATTTATGTATGTTGAGTAAATTTTTGACATTAACACTCTGACATTATTCGAACAATAAGACGTTCGCTGTATAATTATTAATGTTAATATGTATGTGGCAGGTGTGTATGCATAGATGTACAGCATGTATGGGGAGAGTGTGTATGTATGTATATATATAGATATGGATGTTATTTAATATAAACTCGCAATCCAAAATTTGTATCCAAGTCTTGTTGAAGTTTCGAATCATTTGACGTATATACTACTAGTGATCCAATTACACGCTTATCCTGATTCATATTTGCTTGAGTTCCCATAATACACTCGATCAGGCTATTCGATCGAAGCAAGGCGCGCTGCTGGATGTATATTTTGTATTGCTAGTGTATGTATTATGAGTAAAGGATCTGTTTTGTACCGTAGTTTGAAAGATTATAATTATGATTGTGGCCTATGTAAGCTGTATGTAGGCCTATGTACTGTACGAGTATGTATGTATGTATTGGTATGTCCTGGTATAAAGTGTTAATATATTGTATAGTCCCCGACAAAAGGTTCTGCCACAATTGCACATTAGCAAACTTTATAATGAAAAAAAATGTTGAGAGTAAATTATTTAAGATTTTATCGGAAATTACATGGGTTTTGAAGAGTAAGTGAGTGAGTGAGTGTAGTCTATGTTGAAGAAGAGGGGATAGTTATTTGGAAAATTTGTACTGGTCGAATGATGAAGGAATTGTGTGTGTGTGTGTTTATTTATTTCACCTTGTCTTGATCACGTGCTCGAGACGTGCTCACCAACTGTTACCCTCCCGGAATGAGCTCAGAGCTCGTAGTGACCGATCTTTGGATAAGGTGTGGGTAAGGTGTGTGAGTATGTGTATGAGTGTGTTAACTAGACAGGAAAAGCAGAAACCACATCACCGTGTAGCGATGAGACACGTACGTCTACAACCATCATTAGGCAAGGTCAGGACATCCTCACCGGGAATACCCACAGTGCAAACACACCTACCCTGTCACACACACACACACACACGCACACACACGCACACATAGCATAAATTATTATAACCATTCATCTTTAACACACATACACTGTCTCATCTCACACGCACACACACTCACACACACGCACACACACTCACACACACGCACACATAGCATAACTATTCATCTTTAACACACATACACTGTCTCATCTCTCTCACACACACACACTCTCTCTCTCTCTCTCTCTCTCTCTCTCTCTCTCTCTCTCTCTCTCTCTCTCTCTCTCTCTCTCTCATTCTCTCTCTCTCTCTCGTGTCACCCTGGGAAAACCCATACCTACCTTCCTTAAGACATACATAGAAAGGACCAAGGGACATACATACACCATCACTCACTCCCCTTTCTCCTTTATTGTATGTTGTTGATGACGGGGCGGATGACTGTAGGAAAAAAACTATCTGGCGTGGGTTAATAAAGGCAGCGAGTGACGTAAATCATAATAGTAGCACACACGCACACACACACACACACACACACACACACACACAAGTTGCAGCTGCCTGATGAGTGTGTATTAATGTGAAGGACGGAATGGCAGGCAGCGAGTGACGTAAAGCAAAAATAATATCACACAAAAGTAGTGGGTGGGTGTGACATATTTATTAATCAAGGAAAGATTTTACATTTAATAAAAAAAAAAAAAAGAGTCGACGGTAATTGTTTGTTCTGTCGTTGTTTGTTGTTTGTTGTTGTTGTGTGGGTGGTTCCCTTTCGTTTACGGTAAATTGAATATATAATGAGTCTGGGGTAAATTTGTTTGTTTGTTCCGTCGATGTTGTTTTTTGTTGTTGTTGTTGTTGTTGTTGTTGATGTCTGTGGGTGTTCCCCTTTTTTATTTTCGTAGCTAATTAAAGAAGCAACAATTGAGATATATTTCTAGAGAGGATAATTAGCTTCATTTCACTGCTGAACTCTTAATATCAGAAACACACACCAACAAAAGCGACAAGAAAGTGAATATCCAGTGATTTTACATAACTGCTAAACACACAGTAATTAGGAATGAAAGTGAAAGACACCACCAAAAGTCAGAATAATGTGAATATACCTTTATTTTACATTACTACTACATTCATAATATCAGTGAATGGAATATAACGTACCGCCAAAAGCCAGAATAAGGTTAATATACCGGTACCGTTAGTTTGCGTTACCGGTACTACTTCATGCACACAATCATAGAATAGAATATAACACAACACAAACGTCCGGAAGGTAGGGAGGATATCCGGTACGGTACTCTGAAAAGGCCCCTCCCCTACTGTTGTCTCCCTATTTATATATGCGGTGAAGATGTGAATGGGTTGCTTGTGACGTCATTGAGAAGTTCCTGTATATATATATTTTTTTATATTGTACAGTACACTCCTTTCTTTATTCACGCCAGGATAGGACAGACTAGGGTAGGGTAGGGGAGGATAGGGTAGACTAGGGGAGGGTAGGGTAGACTAGGGGAGGGTAGGGTAGGTTAGAGCAAGACAGGATAGGGTATATAGGGTAGAGTTAGGCAGGATAGGGTAGGGTAGAGTTAGGCAGGATACGGTGGGGTAGAGAAGGGCAGGGCAGTGTAGAATAGGCAGACTTACGTGTCTTGAATCCATGCTTGCCAGACTACACACACACACACACTCTCTTTCTCTCTCTCTCTTTCTCTCTCTCTCTCTCTCTCTCTCTCTCTCTCTCTGAAGATTAAAAACTACGTAAATTCAGAAATATAATAAATATATTAATCTCAATATTATTTTAGTTTTTTCATGTTAAAAGTTTACTTACAAGCGATTGTGCCAGGCAGAACTTTTTGTCTGGGACTGTATACAATATGTGAATACTATCTGAATTATATCGACTTTTCCTCTTACATTTTGAACATACTGTACGCTGACTGTACATACAGTATACATACATCAACCTGGACCTTCTTAGAACTCTTTGTGGTCTGTTTGTTGTATAGGGGAGTGTCACATTGACTGGCATGTTTGGAGGAATAACAGAGCTGGAGAAATATTGTGTTTGTATGCAGCCCCGTCCACAAGGAGAGAGAAAGAGAGAGAGAGAGAGAGAGAGAGAGAGAGAGAGAGAGAGAGAGAGAGAGAGAGAGAGAGAGAGAGAGATTCTTTATTGTCAATCACTTTTTGTTCAGATCTGATACATTAAAATATAATTTATGCCTAGGCTCATTGAACACAATCTCTTATATGGATCTCTTAATATTATTAACACTAAGTAGCATGTAAAACGATTAACAAATTCTCAATACATATTTATATTTATTTACAAATTAAAATTTGATGAGTTTATTAATATATATATAAATATATATTGTTTCTGTAGGTATTGTGGTTAACTGTTATTCTGAAACCACAGTTATTTTACAAATATCTTGAATATGACGAGTGATATTACGTTGTTGATATGTTAAAACAACTGTTTCCAGTCTAGTTCCCCTGACAAGGACATTTTATTATGTGTGTTTTGTTCGGCACAATAGTATCTTTAAATCCTAAGGTCTTTTTTCACTTTAAGATTATTATGAATCAGCTGAAATCCACAATTCATGAAGAGCGTATGAAGAGATTTGAAAACAAATAGATAGGTTTATAGTGAACGTATATCTGGCAATGTTAGCAATGAATATTTATAAAAAGGGATCAGTGTGTGCAAACTTCTATTTTCTTAACATTACCCTTATTACTTTCTTTTGAACAACAAATATACTATCAATATATTATACTTTGTATAATTATAGGCTCCTCCACAAATTGTCCATAATTTTTTGAAAGCTACTGATTCCTCTTAACTATGACACGAAACGACAGATCCCCTATTAGTAACATTGAGGTGATTTGTTTTCTGGTATAGTTTGGAGGAATCAAAGACCTTCTAATTCACCAACAAAAGAATCCCACCTTAAACACACACACCACACCACACCACCACCACCACACTACCATCACACTACCACCATTACGACTACTACCACTACCAAGCAGCTTTCCTAATAGTGGGAAGTTATTCGTGTCTTCACTATACATGATTCAGAAGCTGTTTGATGTAGGGTTTCCACTTTGTTCCCCTTTCCACTTGTAACAATTATTTGAAGCAACATTATTCCCACTTCACAATAGACAGTAGTGGGGGTGGGGGTGGGGGTGGGGTGGGGGGTTGAATAATCGGGCTCTCGTCTCTAAAAATAACTCGTTGGGTTTTCCCACATGTCGATGGAAAATAAACCCTGAAAAAAAAATGAATTAAGGACCCTAGGATCGTGTATTGAAGGCTTCTGATTCCTCCAGACTATATGCCACGAAACACGCTTTTCTTCGATATAGGTACTGTTTCGTGGCAATATTTGAAGGACTCGTTTACCTCCAATTTTCTGACTACATCACAGGATCCCTTAATTAAGGACCCTGTGCTCGTGTATAAAAACTGGAGACTTCTGATTCCTCTTGACCCCTCCATGAAACAAGCTCCATCCATATAGGTGGTGTTTCATGGCAATATTTGAAGGATTCGTATAACTCTACTTCTGACTACATCATAGGATCCCTTAACTTCATTAACATCGTACACACAAAATAATTTCCTTTGTGTGACCAACCCACTCAAATTTAACACCACACCACACCAGATTTTTAATCCACAAGACTTTATAATTATATATATTATAATATATTTCACCGCACAAAAAAAAATGGATGGAAATGAATGATATAATATTATTGTTATTGTTCTTGATAGTGTTCACAGGTTCGGTCCAGAGTTGAATAAGATGTGATGTTTCTTCTGGGATTTATTTAATTGCATGTTTTACAGTCCTACAGAAATATATCTTCATTTCTCATTTACGACAAAATTCCCCATCATACCAGAAGCAACACCAATAGACTATAGAGTATTTATGTCTATTCTATTCTATTCTATTCTAGTATTCTATTGGTCTTGACCAGAAGAAAGGAGAGAGAAAACTCTCTCTCTCTCTCTCTCTCTCTCTCTCTGTGTGTGTGTGTGTGTGTGTTTGTGTGGAGGGAGCCGGAAGTTGTAATCTATTTATATCTTCATTCCCTATTATTACTGAATGAGCCAGCCGGAAACTTCACAAGCAGTCTGAGACGCGCGTACGTGTGTTTGGGAAAACTCTTACACAACGAATACAGTAGAAAGCAAACACACGAGTTGGACTTTTACTGACGCTCCATTCCATTTTGAATACAGACGATATATTACTGCGACAGAAAACAGCAACAACAACAACAACATAGAAATACAAAACAAAATCAAATCAAACAAAAACTCTTATCTCGACTGACCATTATTTCCTGGGGTCGTTGTTGTTGTTGTCGTAGTTTTAATTTACTTGTTTATAGTACTGTACCATTCTTCTCCTTTATTACCGATACCACTTGCAGACGAGTTGTTATTTTCCCTCGCAAATTACTTAAGAGCTTATAGTTGTTATAGTAGTAGTTGCTGTAGTGGTAGTAGTAGTTGTTGTAATATAAGTAGTAATAATTGTTGTTGTTTTTATAGAAGTTGTAGTAGTAGTTGTTGTAATATAAGTAGTAATAATTGTTGTTATAGAAGTGGTCGTAGTAGGAGTAGTAGTAGTCCAGTAATAGATTATTCTTAATAGTAATAGTAGTAGTAGGCCATTATTATTTCTTATTTTCGCAGTCAAAGTAATCGATTTACGAGGATTAATTTTTGCGTAAGGTGCTTCGTCATCCATCCCCTTCACCATGTCTCAGTACAAGATAAATATACAATCATAATCAATAGATATTACTGTATATATATCAACACAACAAAGTGGAAATATAGGAGTTCAGAACATAAACAAAGATATGAGCTGAATATAAACCACACAGAAAAGTAGGAAATAAGAGGAACGTCAAGAGGAAATACTAGGAGCAACACACACACACACACACACACACACACACACACAAGGAGAGGAGTGGTGCGAGTGATTGTAACGTAGTACATATTTGAACTTGACCCCACACACACACAAAACCTGAAAATAACTAACTCCCCCTCCCCACCACACCACACACATCCATCCTAAACTTTACTCCCCCACCACACACACACACACATACACATACACACCCTGAGACTAACCCTACACACACATACACACACACACATCCTAAACTTTACTCCCCCACCACACACACATACACATACACATACACACCCTGAGACTAACCCTACACACACATACACACCCTAAACTTAACCTTACACATACATCTTATACATAGCCTTACACACACACATCCTGAACCTTACCTTACACACACACACACACACACACACACGTATGTATGGTACAGTACGGGCAGCAATGAGTGTTTGGTGTCGTCAGTTAAGCTTACTCATGTCTAGGCTTGTCTTGGTCTAGACAATTCTCTTCCGCTCACCGTGGTGGACGTAACATGGGAAATCTCAAAGGCAAGGTTACACTCTAGAACAGGTTTGAGAGAGAGAGAGAGAGAGAGAGAGAGAGAGAGAGAGAGAGAGAGAGAGAGAGAGAGAGTCGGGGGGGAGGGAGATGAGAGGGTGGAAAATGTGTGAGTGTATGTATATTGTGTGTGTGTGTGTGTGTGTGAAGAGAGAGAGAGAGTCGGAGGGGGGGGAGATGAGAGGGATGGAAGATGTTCGTGTGTATGTATATGTATGTGTGTGTGTGTGTGTGTGTGTGTGTGTGAAGAGAGAGAGAGAGAGAGAGAGAGAGAGAGAGAGAGAGAGAGAGAGAGAGAGAGAGAGAGAAAAGGTGGGTCGGGTGGAGATGAGAGGGATGGAAAATGTGTGTGTGTGTGTGTGTGTGTGTGTGTGTGTAGTTGTTGCCATCTTGGTACAGACGGATTAAAAAGTGTGGCCATCTTTGCAACGCTTACCTGTTCAGTACTTTATATGCAAGGCAGTGAGGGTTTGGGGTTTGTTTATGTTTTATACGTATACTGTACTATGATATATTTCTCTCGTTTTTTAGGAAGGGAAGAGAAGGGAAAGGGAACAGATTTTTACATTTGAGAACCTAAATTAAATTATGTTTTGTTATAACACACACACACACACACACACACACACACATAACCGAAAGAAAAGAATTAAATAAATGTTGTTACCACACACACAAACACACACACACAAAAAAAGAATACAAACCACTTCATGCAGTCTTTCAAGGTGAAGTGGCTTACAAAGTATGATGAAATTAATAGCTTTCCTACACTGTCCTGCACAATTCCCCCCCCCCCACACACACACCACCAAACACACCTCATTTCAAACATATCTTCACCACACACACCTCCACCACACACACACACCACTACACACCTCCATCACACACACACCACCACATACCTCCATCACACACACACACACCTCCACCCTGACCCCTCCCTCATCCCCACATCCCGACCCCTCCCTCATCCACACATGTACACCCTGACCCCTCCCTCATCCACATCCCGACACCTCTCTCATCCACACCCCGTCTCCCCTCATCCACACCGCGACTTCCATCACTCCCACCCACCCACCCCAATATATACAGTTGCCACACACTCATTTTGAACAGAACTCAGTATACTCAGGAGACAAAAGGAAGGTGAGTGTGGTGGGATGGGATGAGAGGTGGGATGGGATGTAATGGGTGTTTTAGGAAGATAGTGGAGGTGTGACAAAGATAGTGATATCATATTTGTGTATGGTGTGACAGAGAGTAGTATGGGGGATGTGACAAAGTGTGTAATATGGGAGATGTGACAAAGAGTGTAGTATGGAAAATATATCGTGATAAGAAAGACATTATTATACAGGTTTTAAAGAAATGCGTAACTTTTGTCCCCTTTCTATAGTGTTGCAGAGGCATAATAGAAAAGAAAAATATGCTGGCTAACTGTTGGTCATATGCAATAAGGAAATTGTAAGCGTTTAAGGCGAGAGGGGAATGTCCGGGGATTCCCAGCAGGTGTTTTCGCAGGTCCCCAGACAAAAGTTTCCTGGCCCTGTACGTCGCTTCTCCCCGGAAACCTCAGTCACGAGTGTGTGTGTATGTACTGGCGCGTTCTTCGGAGCGGAGTTACGTGACGTCAGCAGGTACACGAGGGTTGGTTCAGGGCTTATATAGAGCTGAGGCCAACTACTTGTGCACTATTCACTCCACTGCTCCCGTACGATCAACACTCGCACACCGCACTTAGCATTCTGTCCTGTTGTGTTGTGTTGTGTACAAGACGAATATACTGGCTGTATTCAGATGTTGATGACACTTTTATTCAACACACCTCTGATATATAGCCTCTAAGGAAATAAGCAACATTATCAACTCAAAAGACTATAAAAACGCAAGTAAGCAAGCAAGAAAAAGGTGATATTAATTAAACGTGGTGAAACTAAGCAAGAACCTATTGTTGAAAATGGCTGGAGCGACGACGGTGTTGTTGTTGTTGATAGCTGTGTTGTATACCGTGCACGTCGTGTCGGCAGCACCATCACCAACCACCATGACACACCTTGAGACGACAGACCCAGAAGTGACAACGAACGAGGTATTAAGCGACGAGCAGTACTTCAAAGAACTCCTCCTCAACCAGAAGAAGGAACTCAAGGGGCTCAAGTGTGTTCCTGTGCCGGGGTCGGTGGACATCAAGAGTCAGCTCAAGTCCCATGATTCACTCTTGGATAAGCAATTCTTCCCTCAGGTGGCCGCCGTCAACCGCTGTCACCAGGAGTGTAGTTTCTGCGGCGACCACCAGTTCGGCATTCCTAGAGGCAGTTGTGTACCCGAGAGCGAGAGGAAGAAGACAGTAATAGTGTTTTATCTTGAAGGGGGACACCAGAAGTACCGCAGGGTGATGCTCACTGAACACACCTCATGTAAATGTGGTTAATTATTAAGGAGAAGGAAAAGCACTTGTTAGGTGCCTCTCTTTCCTTGATTAATATACATTGGAGGTCCTTTTGGGCTATACGTCTGCAAGAATTAGCCAATAAAGGACCCTACACCTAAAGGATCCATGCAGCTGCAATATACCTTTAGTTAATAGGAGTCACGGACAACCCAACACACCGTACAGCACCTCTAGACACGCAGCTATGAAGAAAAAGTATGCTGAAGAAGTTACTAAAATAATTCACGAGTCACGAGTAAAAGTCCTGCACCGGTTGAAAGAAGAAACACAAGAAAGGAATCTGGCCAATCAAAATAAACGGCAGAGATCACGCTACAGCAAATCTCTCTCTCTCTCTCTCTCTCTCTCTCTCTCTCTCTCTCTCTCTCTCTCTCTCTCTCTCTCTCACACCGTTGTGTTTGGCAGTGTTGCAGAACTTCTTGCACATGACTGCCTGCAAGAGAAGACGGTGGTGAAGAAAGCCAGAATGACGAAGCCAGCTATTCTCACTCCTACTAGACAAAGCCTTCACACTTACTGAAGCTTGATCTTAGTAAAGCTTGATCATACTGAAGCTTAATCTTAGTAAAGTTTGATCTTACTAAAGTTTAAGCTCTACCTCAAGCCAATTATTTTCTGTGATATTAGGCCTGTAGATATTATTGTAAGGATATTTATTGTAAAGAACATTACTAATTATATTTTACACGTAGGTCAGTATTACCTATCTACTAATACATATACTGTACATTAGCTAACGTGGAAAACGTATTTATTTATTTATTAGCATTTTTCATAAATTTTCGAGCACAGTGTAGCAATAAAAATAACAGCACTGAATGTGATGTATTTCTGTTTTCCTATTTATCATTAAACGTTTAATTAAGGCTGAACTGAAAAAGTCATCAGTTGTATACAAACAACAACGTAATTATTTCCAGTGTTAAAGGAATCACAATATTAAGGCACCCCGTGATGTAGTAAAAAATATTGGAGGTTAGTGAGTCCTTCAAACATTGCCACGAAACACCATATTATAATTATATATTGAAGGAGCTAGTTTCGTGGCATAGTCAAGAGGAATCATAAGCCACCAGGTCTCACACACGATCACAAGGTCCTTATATAAGATAACTAACAATACCTCGAAAGAAAAAGAGAGAACAAGATATAGATGGAGAGGTACAATTGCTGTCAAAAGTTTCTATGCATATAATTATTATAAGGGATGACTAAAACACTTATATAACCCCTTAATTATCTATTATTAACCCTTATTTACATGTACCCCCAGTGTTGGTAAATCTGCAGCAAATTATTTCTCCATACTATTCTAAGCAACAGGACGCCTTATTTTTGTTACTCTAGCCCTGTTTCCTGGCATATTTTAGAGGAATTAAGGCACTTCAATGTACAGCCACGAGCCATAATATATAAATATCTAGAGGTTTGCTTAGAATAGCCTTGATGGAGTATTAAGGACCCTGTGTTCGTGTATGAGAATTAGTGGCTTCTGATTCCTCCTGACTATGCCAAGAAACAAGATCCTTTCATACAGGTGGTGTTTCGTGGCAAAATTTGAAGGACTCATTTACGTCCAATTTTCTTACTACGTCACAGGGTCCCTTAGGGAAGAGTATACTTTTAGTACTTACATTGGAGAGCCTTGATTCCTCCAAAGAATACCAGGAAACAAGACCAGATGAACAATAATAATAATGGCTATTCGAATTAAGGACCCTATGATCGTGTATGAGACCACTGGTGGCCTCTGATTCCTCCTGACTAGCCTATGTCAAGAAACAACCTCCTTCTATATACAAAATAGTATTATGTTGGTGGTGTTTTTTTTACTACATCACGTGGGTCCTTAAGGGGAGTATAGTTAGTATATTGCTGGTATATTTGGAGCAACTAATTCCTCTAACTATTCCAAGCAACAGAGGGTCATCAGTATTTGTGTTCATCTGTGTAGTTCTGTTGTTGCCTGGTATACTTTGGAGGAATCTAGGCACTCTAATGTTCCAAAAGTGTATTACCTCTTTAATTAAAAACATTACACAACCAAAATGGAACCGAAAAAATGAATATAAACAACATTCCAGAAATATACAAGTCACCCACATCAACATTATAAAGTAACAACAGCAAGTGTCAACAAAGAAATCGACTATAATAAAGAGTAACTATAATAAAGAGTAACTAATAAAGAGTAACTATAATAAAGAGTAACTATAATAAAGAGTAACTATAATAAAGAGTAACTAATAAAGAGTAACTAATAAAGAGTAACTAATAAAGAGTAACTATAATAAAGAGTAACTAATAAAGAGTAACTATAATAAAGAGTAACTTAAACGGTCTTTTTTATTTTGACCTGATATTATTTTCACATACCGGTAATTCTTATCCTTTTTTATTTCTTATCTTCAATAGAAAGAACATAAAATTATGATTATTATTATTATTATGATTATTATTATTATTATTATTATTATTATTATTATTATTATTATTATTATTATTATTATTATACCTCTTCTTTCCTCGTCCCTCGTTTTAAAAGGGATAGGACTAATATAATTATATCCTTAGGGTACAAAGGAGCACTATGATTTCTCCGAAGTATTCTGAGAAACAGGAGGACGTGATGAACAAAAGTATTGGTATCTTGTTGTTGCCTAGAATAGTTTGGTGGAATTAATTGCTCCAGATTTACCATTAGAAGAGATAAAATATATATCACATGTCACTGTCTGGCCCAGGTCAAGACAGGGTCATTTGGTTTGTTTGTTGTTGTTGTTGTTGTTTTAATCATAGCTGGTATTCCTGCTGATTTTCCTGGTTAGTTCAATGATGGTGTAACATCCAAAAATAAACAAATATTCATGCACCAGTTCGTTTTTAACACCAAGACACACATTGAAGTTAACCAAACGTTTACACAGAGTCCTCGTATTTACATATTTTTAAGAGTAGGAAGATGATGTAATAGACTCTTGTTGTACGACATGTCAATAATATGATGAGATTCTCTTGTGTTGATTTAGAGGTCTACTGATTCCTCCTAACTATGCCAGAAAACAGACGCCCTCAGTGGTACAAATAGAGGATCTGTTTCGTAGCATAGTTTGGAGGAATCAGAGCTCTACCCTCCAATTCACCAACAAGAGAATCTCCACTTAATTAACTTGTATCCACCACCACTTCATTTTTATATTCATTGAAGCCCACCAATCAAAAGGAACATTTTGAAATAGTTTAAAATATGTCAATACAACCGGCAGAAGATATATAAACTGCAAAAAGAAAAATTTAGATGTAGAAGGAGGAGAAATTACGATAGAAGTAGAATATTGGATAGGATAGTTGAAGATAATAAGGCGCCAAGGGAGGATGGAGTATATCCGGAGATGTTTAAAGTTGATGAAGATAGGGTATCATTAGTTTTGGTTAAGTTGTTTAATAAAATAAAAAAGTGTGGGATGTTACAGTCGGAGTGCATAAATGATGTGATTGTTAAGATTCCGAAGAAAGGAGATTTAAGTGATTGTGGGAATTGTAGGGGTAGAACGTTGTAGAACGGAATTAACTCATTAACTCAGCCTAGCTGGCTCGCTGCGCAGCTCAGTGCCCACAAGCACAGTAATTCCCTGTCCACTGAGTTGGGAAGACGTTTGGTAGGCGACTCTCTCCACATTCCTTGAGTGTGTCGACTGTCGGGTCAGAGACGTTGGCTACATACCTATAATATATATATACTGTATATATACCGGTAACCATCTTATCTACCCTCCCGTCAGCCATCTATCTCAACATCACTATTGGCTACACATCAAGAGGGTAGGTGTAGTATACATGGGTGTATGTGTGGTAGTATACATGGGTGTAGTGTAGTGGTATACATGAGTGTAGTGTGGTGGTATATATACACAGGTGTAGTGGTATACATGGGTGTAGATGTGATGATATACATGTGTGGTGGTATTCATGAGAGGTGTTATAAGATACATAGAAAATAGGAAGAAGGACAAACATGTTATAGAGTTAACCAGCCTTGACAATGGGAGCAAAGGTCAAACAAGTAGCAATGTGTTGAGATGAGATATAGTAGTGGGAGGGGAGGGGAGGGGAGGGGAGGGGTGTGTGTGTGAGTTTACTGAGTACTCTGTGAATTAGTGATGGGATAGCATAGACCTTGATACCCTCCATAAGCTGATACTGAGTGGCTCTTGTGTACCATACTGATGATGGGGATGATGTTGCTACACACTGTTCATGTATCTGTTGAGAGATGAGGTGGGCTTTTCTTTAACAGATGTGTTTGGTTAATGTGGAAATCAATAGACCTTTTTGTGGCGTTTTTTGGCATTACCTTGAATCACCTTGAATTCCAACGTGACTAGGAATCAGTTTAAAATGATGATCTTGCTTTGTCTTTGGATGTGTTGTGTTAAGGAGAGGATATAATTATGTTGTCACTTGGTTGGCTGTGGACGAGTGTCTCAATGGCAGCTTTTTAATCTGTGTGTATTACTATGTGTTCATTAGGTTGGTTCAAAGTATACGGGAGACGAGTAATGGTTAAGACTCATGGGCCGGTTGTAAAATAATAATAGGAAAATATAGACGGGACGCCCCGTACGCATAACCTTCATTCACACAAATATGGCATTGTCCACACACACACACACTCTCTCTCTCTCTCTCTCTCTCTCTCTCTCTCTCTCTCTCTCTCTCTCTCTCTCTCTCTGTATGTGTTTTAGGATACATAGCAAAGGCAAAGAACACACATCAAAGACAAAAGAAATATGGCCTACACACACATGCAAATATTATATATATACACACACACACGCACACACACACACACATATATATAATAGAGGAAAAACAAAACCAATAGTGAAGAAACTGCACTTGTCGGATCCGAAGGGGCGGTAAATCCTTTTCAGAATAATATAACATACGAAGTAACCCATATAAGTGAAGGGATTGAGGGGATTATTTTGTTTGGGGTTACTGTGAAGGATATTGATTCCTTCAAACTATCCCAAGAAACAACTTGTCTCAGTGTTACTAATGGAAAATCTGTTTCGTGACATGGTTTGGAGGATTCAGTAGCCCTCCATTCCAACACGACCACCCACACGATTAATCACAACATAGGAGTGTAGAAAAGTGTTGGTAAATCTGGAGCATCTGATTGCTTCGCACAATTTTAAGCAACAACGTGTCACTATTATTTGTGTTATTCTGGTTCTGTTTTCTGGTATCCTTAGGAGGAATCAAGGCGCTCTAATGTAACAAATGTATACTACTATCCCCATAAATCCTATATAGTATACCCACCAGGAAAAGTCACCTAAAATAAGAGCAAGGGGTTTCCCGGGAGGTGACGTAATACGAGACAGACAATCCTCGGGTTATTTGCTTTAGGAAACGTTGTGGCTGGGAAGGAAGGGTGGGTAAGGCGAAGAGAGGTGATTGATCGTAATAACCTGAAAGAGAATAAGTAGCGGGGGGAGACAACATGGACAGAGGGAAGGGGAGACAACATGGACAGAGGAAAGGGGAGAGACAGTAAACACTTAAGGAAAGGGGAGGGACAGTAAACACTAAGGAAACTTGAAGGAAAGGGGAGGGACAGTAAACACTAAGGAAACTAGAAGGAAAGGGGAGGGACAGTAAACACTAAGGAAAGGGGAGGGACAGTAAACACTAAGGAAACTAGAAGGAAAGGGGAGGGACAGTAAACACTAAGAAAAAAGAAGGAAATGAGAGAGATAGCAAGCACAAAGGAAAGGAGGAGGGACAGTAAACACGAAAGAAAAAAAAAAGGAAAGAGGAGGAAGATACCGGAAGAGAGAAAACGTTCTGAAGAAGTGTTGTTATTATTGTTGTTGTTGTTATTGCTGTTGTTATTATTGTTGTTGTTGTTGTTGTTGTATGATGTGAGGACTGAGGGTCTGATTGTGTCTGCTTACCGTCCTCGCCTCTGATGTTATAAAGAGTTAAAGGGAATTCCAAAATAATATTATACAGTTTCGTTCGAGATGCCTAGACGCATTACATTAAATATCCACACAATGATAATCTTATTAGTTTAACTTTATATTCGTCACAGTCAGTAATGTATAATGAGCAACACCAATAGCTGTTTTATATACAATAACTATATTACTATAACTATCTACTACAATTATTATAACTATATACTCACTGTAACGATTTGTTTTACTACGGTACATTAAATTTACCACTGCAAGGGTTTTGTATCTTCACTCACTAAGTTGATCACATAGTTAATTATCTATACACTTAATATAAACATGTTTGGGCCATAGATATACAATCACCGGCCAGTTCAATCATTTTTTTGTTTATTTGTTTGTTGTTATTACAATTTTCACAACAAAATTCAGACATTTAGATAACCCTAAATTTCAGTAAAATTTTATCATGAGTCATTGTCAAAAAATTGTATCCTTGTTTTGAGTTGTGTTTCAGAGTTGTGAGGAATTTTCTGCATATTTCAGAGTAACAGGAAATAAGTAGCCTTATTTTGTTTTATGTTTCAGAATTGTGAGGAATTTTCTATCTCGAATGCCAAGCCAGCAGACTCATCGTGCCGACATGACCTCTTCAACAACAACAACAACAACAAGGGGAGTCAGTGTGGCGGTGTGTGTAGTGTCGTTGCTGTTGTTGTTTTGTACTGTATATGAAGTGCAGGGGACGATGAACACCACACACAGCAAGACACAAACTGAGGGTGAAATCATATCACTGGAGGAAAATCTATTTAACAACCAAGAGGAGACGCTGAAGAGGATGAGATGTCGTGCAGTACCAACAGTCCTTCCGTTTACTGACCTCGTCGAGTTAAGTGATTTACCCAACGACTTTAACTTTTACCCCAGTGTGTTGGTGGTGAGTCGTTGCCAGGGGTTCTGTGGGAATGAACGAACGGGTCACAGTAATGAGGATGTCACGTGTAAGCCTGCAGGTGTGAACGGCGGTGTGGCAAAGAGACAGGTTGTAATAGTTGAGCATGTCAGGGGCAGAAAAGTGTACAAGTTCTTGTCCGTTACAGAACATATCACTTGTGAGTGTGTGTGTGACTGCTAAAACATCAATCATTAATTCTAAGGGGGGTGGGTGGAGGTAGTTGAGTGTTGGGGCTAAAAACTCTGGAGCAAATGATTCCTCCAGACGATTCAAAGCAACAGCCCACCGATATTGTTTTAAAATCTAGTCCTATGTTTTGTTTTAGCATACTTTGGAGGAATCAAGGCGCTCTAATGTACACTCGCGGTCAGAAGTTGTATCCCGATCCCTTGAAACGATGATTAGCAACCAGGTGAAGTTGGAAGGTTCGAATAACTTCACTTTCTTACACCTTCTTTACAAACTCCTCACCTTGCATTCTCTCTACATGTCCAAACCACCACAATATATTATGCTTCCCTCTCTCAACCACTCCACACTTATTATTTCTAAATCATAATATAAGCTCAAACATATAGAATAACAAAACCATTCACTGTTTCGAAATGAGCCTGAGACATTCTATATACATGGTGAGGTCAGTAATGCAAACAAACATACATACATACCAACTTTGATATATTTTGTGAATAGCTTCCCATCTGTTGTTGTTGAAGTTTGTAATCAAAACCACTATTATCCTACTCTTATCCTCGTCGTACTTACTACAGTTCCTTTCCAAGATACCTTCTGGGATCTGCACTAACTTCATCTTGTACATTATCTGCATTTATTATTAATTAAGTTATGGGGGTGGATCGTGTGTGTGTGTATTTTTATTTTTATTTATATATATTTTTTTTATTATTATTATTGAAGACAATCCGTGAAATCAAAAGAGTGATAGGTGTCCCAAAACATGTCTTTTATTTATGTTCGAGATGCCTAGACACATTGAGTCTGAACTTTGAAAGGTCTTATTATTCGTAAACCAGATAAAGTCATATCAAATTTAATTCGACTTACATCCCACAACACCTCGCTCCCAAAGTTACCATAAGTGAAAAGACTCTTATGTAAAATAATGGTGTATGTAAATATTTTTTCTACAAATTTATAAAAAAAATGTGTGGTAGAATGTGACGTAATTGTATCATTGAAGCGATGTTTGGTTAAAATGGTATTGTCTTATGTGTTTTTTACTGGATGCGTTTGGCAAGGTGTTTCTGTTAATGTGTGACGTGTTGAGGGTGTTGTGTTGAACACCGGGTAGGTACTGTACAATCACGAGCATTGATAAGTATTCAGGTGTGCTTCGAATACCTAGAGACAATAAATAAATGCACAAACAGATCAATCACCATTAGAATTATTTAGTTAGTGAGTTGAACGATTCAAAGCTTCAATCAAAGCTGTATACTTAGTGCTCGTGACTGTACTGTAGGTGTTTCAGTTGTCTTCCACGAAATATTTTAAGAGATTGAAGAGTACACTCGTGATACATAATTTCTGACCAAAATGGGAGGAGGAGAAAGCTTCGAATCACCTTGTATTGTTCATTTCCCTACCCAGTACACCGATAAGAGACTGAGAGTTCGAATGAAGGGTATGTGTCTGTGTGTCACGGTTTGATCCGTGATCATAAAACGTAACGTACGTAAGTAGTAGGATGCTATATATTATATATATATTAACAAAAGGACACCACGTGTGGGGAATGTTCTATAAGGCATGGAACAGTGGTATTTTCCTCAGTCAGGAAGACAGAGACAGAGAATTTTGAAATATAGGAGTGCTGGTACCTGGTAATTAAGGAAAGGTCACGTCAGGTCAGGTGAGGTCGAGTACCCACTCACTCCATCCCGTGTCTGGAGTCATTGCTACAAATTTTGCATTAATAACTATGCTATGGGGGCATCTATTACTTATTAAAATTGATTTTGAAGTGGAAGGGAATCATTTGCAAGCAGTTGCATGTTATGGGAAAAGTGATTTGCATGTATAACTAAAGTGTGAGTGACATATGTAAACGTAGTCAAGGATTAGGCCATACGAACACGTAGATATTGGACAGTCTTTCATGAGTCACTGGCCAGGTAAAAAAAAAAAGGTAGAATGGGAAGGGTCAGAAGGGTAATTATCCCACCACCCTTGTCCTGATTTTGAGAAATATATTTAGTTGGTATAGTACACTCCACGAAGCAACACGTCGTATCCAGCTCTCCTTGCCTTGTTTGGGGCCTATAGTTTTAACGTAACGTCGAAATTGTTTAACTACTTTTTCACAAGACTTATTGTTAATTAACTCACTATTCATTCGCTAGACGAGAATCAGTAAGGTGTCATTTTACAGGTGAGGAGAGGCTGGCCGGAATTACGAGTGTGTGTGTGTACAAGGGACGAGTGTGATTGACATTGAAATATACCAACTGGGTTGCTTGATTTCTATTACTATTACGATAACGTAATTACCGTCTCCTGTGTGTGCGAGGGGAAGTGCTAGCTTGTGATAAGTATATTAAAGTAAAGTAATATTACTGTTCCACGTGTACGCGTATGAGCGATAGTGGCCTAGCAGCACGTGTGGAGAGAAGCGACGAGGAGTAAGTACCGTACGTATATAGCTATCTATTGGAGCGTGAACGGAAGTGTGTGTGTGTGATTTTTTGATTGAATTTAATTATTCATTTGTTGGCTTGGAATTTATTAATAAATAGAGAAAATTGGCATTTTGTGTGGTAATTGACCCTTATTGCATGCTCTATAATCATACATATATAGCAGGACGAACCCAGAAATAAATTTATTGTGCTGGAGGGAAGGATACAGGGATATAACTCTGGGTAACTCGCTGCAGCCAACCAACGAGATTACATATTTCCAGCAAGGTAAGCTTTGGTAATTTATTATAAAGCTACATTTCATTGATATCATACCAGTCCACCCCCACATAATTGGCGCCCGAACAGGGACCTGCTCTTTGTATTAATTCCAGTCACACACGCGCACACCTTCACGAGTAGATAGATTACGGTTGTCCAGGAATTAAGGCAAAGGAAACAATAGAAAATATTTTAATATGTATACCGTAGCCGAATTAATGGAGGAAGCCCGAAGCTTGGGATATACAGATACAGTCGAGATTCGACAGTACGTAGAGCGTCGTCAAGAGGATGACAGGCTCGAAAGGTTGAGTCAGAGAGAGGCTGAAAAGGAACAGAGAGAGGCAGAAAAGGAAGAGAGAGAGAGAGAGCATGAAAGGGAAAGATGGGCACACGAGCAGAAAATGGTGGAACTGCAAGCACGGGCGAATAGTAGTCAAAGCAGTATTGCAAGCCCGACTACAGTAACTCCGAGGCTACAACTAGCGAAGTATGTAGAGGGAGACGAAATTGAACCGTTATTGAGCGATTCGAGATGCTTGCAGACACATACGTCTTTGGTGACGATGTAAAGAAAATAGAGTTCCTTAATTTGTTTGATGGTAAAGCCCTTAGTATCCTCTACCGACTCGATCCTGACACCAGGAATTATGCGAGCATGAAAAAAGCTCTGTTACAAGCATATGGGGTGACGGTCGAGGATGCACGGAAGCAGTTTTTGAGTGCTTCCTTGCAAGATAAAGAGACCGTTGCACAGTTTAGTGCACGTCTCGCTAGCCACCTGGATCAGTGGTTTGATAAGGCCGAAACACCCAAGACGTTGGAGGGGATAAAGGATTTGTTGCTTCGCACGCAACTGGAGAAGTCGTGTCCTCCAGAATTGTCGGCCCAGATTAAAACCCATAAGATTAATTGCCTCAAGGAAATGGTGGAAATGTCGGATGCACATTTTACCGCATACGGTTACCACACGCGGGTTCAGTCGTGTGAGAATTTAACTCAGTTAAATAAGCCTTCCCAAGACTCTGCTGGTTCATATAATAAATCGAGTAATAATGATTATTCACAGCAGCAGAGTCAGGTTGTACGTCAACAACCTAATCCTCTCTTTAATCACGCCAAGAAACAAGGCAATAATTATTATTCTCAGCAGTCAAGTCAGTACCGTTACCAGGGGAGAAGTAACGGGAAGAGTTATAATAATAACCACGGTGGTAATAAGGGTTATTATCAGCGATCGGCTGCTGCTACATATACGTATAGTGAACCACAGTACCCAGCTGTAGGTACGGCAGCTACGGCTAGCGCTGCCGGGGAAACTCCCGAGGGTGGAGAAGGATATACCCAGCAGACGACGGAAGCTCGTCAGGGTGAGAAGGATGAAGGGTTACGTGTTCACGGGGACCATCGGTGGTTTAAAGGGAAGTGCTAGCGTTGTGGCAGACCTTATGTCACGGTTGCCTGAGGAAAATCGAGCGAGTAATTAATTATGGGTTATGATTAGGATTCAAATTACTCGTTTTACTGTTATTTCCGAGTGCAACGAGCACAAACCCTTTATCCAAACTCAGATTTGGGGTTCACCTCGGTCTGATGTTTGGATATTGCATTGGGTCTTCCAAGACTTGGGTTTCAGCGGTTATCCCTGACTCGAGTCTTGGATGATTAATTAATATATATATATTGCTTTACAGAAACTGATGGCAGTTGGATGGTCTCCAGAATATTTTTTTTGCATTTTTATTATTACATATTATGTAACAATGACACAATGTATTACATACACCACACTTATATATTGTTTAAATGTGTACTATTGGTACTAGACATTACCAGGTATAATTATTCTTGCCACGGAGTTTCTCCTTAGATTTTCAAAGTTAAAGTAACTGTTAGGAGTTTTTCACTCATTGGCAAAAATAAACACTTAACTGGTATTGAGTCATGACACATACAAGAATGAGTGAAGTGTGAGTGAGTTATTATTGTAATAGTTATACATGCAAAGACGTAATTACCACTTCATTATTTTATTAAACATTGCATAGAGCAATGTCTCTTCTGTGTGTGCGAATGTCACGGTTTGATCCGTGATCATAAAACGTAACGTACGTAAGTAGTAGGATGCTATATATTATATATATATTAACAAAAGGACACCACGTGTGGGGAATGTTCTATAAGGCATGGAACAGTGGTATTTTCCTCAGTCAGGAAGACAGAGACAGAGAATTTTGAAATATAGGAGTGCTGGTACCTGGTAATTAAGGAAAGGTCACGTCAGGTCAGGTGAGGTCGAGTACCCACTCACTCCATCCCGTGTCTGGAGTCATTGCTACAAATTTTGCATTAATAACTATGCTATGGGGGCATCTATTACTTATTAAAATTGATTTTGAAGTGGAAGGGAATCATTTGCAAGCAGTTGCATGTTATGGGAAAAGTGATTTGCATGTATAACTAAAGTGTGAGTGACATATGTAAACGTAGTCAAGGATTAGGCCATACGAACACGTAGATATTGGACAGTCTTTCATGAGTCACTGGCCAGGTAAAAAAAAAAAGGTAGAATGGGAAGGGTCAGAAGGGTAATTATCCCACCACCCTTGTCCTGATTTTGAGAAATATATTTAGTTGGTATAGTACACTCCACGAAGCAACACGTCGTATCCAGCTCTCCTTGCCTTGTTTGGGGCCTATAGTTTTAACGTAACGTCGAAATTGTTTAACTACTTTTTCACAAGACTTATTGTTAATTAACTCACTATTCATTCGCTAGACGAGAATCAGTAAGGTGTCATTTTACAGGTGAGGAGAGGCTGGCCGGAATTACGAGTGTGTGTGTGTACAAGGGACGAGTGTGATTGACATTGAAATATACCAACTGGGTTGCTTGATTTCTATTACTATTACGATAACGTAATTACCGTCTCCTGTGTGTGCGAGGGGAAGTGCTAGCTTGTGATAAGTATATTAAAGTAAAGTAATATTACTGTTCCACGTGTACGCGTATGAGCGATAGTGGCCTAGCAGCACGTGTGGAGAGAAGCGACGAGGAGTAAGTACCGTACGTATATAGCTATCTATTGGAGCGTGAACGGAAGTGTGTGTGTGTGATTTTTTGATTGAATTTAATTATTCATTTGTTGGCTTGGAATTTATTAATAAATAGAGAAAATTGGCATTTTGTGTGGTAATTGACCCTTATTGCATGCTCTATAATCATACATATATAGCAGGACGAACCCAGAAATAAATTTATTGTGCTGGAGGGAAGGATACAGGGATATAACTCTGGGTAACTCGCTGCAGCCAACCAACGAGATTACATATTTCCAGCAAGGTAAGCTTTGGTAATTTATTATAAAGCTACATTTCATTGATATCATACCAGTCCACCCCCACACTGTGGTCAGGGATTACGTATCACAAGTGTACAGTCGGCGGCAGAAGTCGTGTCGCCTCACCTGTTTCATTGAGACAAGCAGTATTCATGGACTCGAAAAATATGCAAGTTGTTTGCACTTAATAAACTCGAGTCTAATAACATAGCGTGGCTCGGCGAAGCAAGTGAGGCGACAAGACTTTTGCTGTCGACTGTACGTTCGTATGTTTACAATATTGACCTCGCCACAATGTTTCAGGCACATTTCGAAGCATTGAACGGTTTTGATATTATACAAGTATATTAATATGATTTCGAAGCAGTGCCTTGTCCTAGTTCTTGCCATGACTAAACACTTAACTTAAGGGGTTAGTACTGTACTGCGTTAATGGTAAATCTGCTGTAACTGAATACTACCAAGCAACAGGCCAACATTATTATTGTTCATTTGGTCCTGTTTCCTGGCATACTATGGAGGAATCAAGACACTCCAATGTACCAAAAGTATACAGTATTATCCCCATAAGAGTGAAGTTTGCTTTTATGAATATGCGCCCAAAATAATGTATAATGTAATGTATAATTCTCCTCTAGACATATTGAAGTAGAGGTTTGTTATCATTGAGAGTTTAAACAGGGTCCTTAAGGTACAGTCGGGGGCAAAAGTTGTGTTGTCGCCTCACTTGGCATATCTTGAAGAATAACATAAAAGATAATCATGGGACCAACACATTCACCACCAACACAGAATTACAATATCCAAGAGAACAACTTAGTAAACTAGTCTTGGTTTTCATTTAAGGACCCTGTGATCGTGTTTGAGAATTGGTGGCTTCTGATTCTTCCTTACTATGCCACGAAACAGGTTCTTTCTATATAGATGGTGTTTCGTGGCCAAGTTTGAAGGACTCGTATATCTCCTATTTTCTGACTACAACACAGGGTCCCTTAACGAGTCTGTGAAGCTTATATTTCCAATACTACTGTTACTAAGTACAGTACTTCATGACTTGGCCGATGTGACACGATTTTTGCCGCCGACTGTACAGTACTATTGGCCACAAAATGTCATACACCAGCTGTTGTTTTGTATGGTTTATAAACAACATAATTATAGATAATGTAAGACTACTTAATTGCAATATAACATTAAAATTATTAGGTTTGTTGTTCAGCTATTCACATACTAGTCATTTGGCTGGTCATTCATTGCAGTACTTCCACAATGGAATGAGACTACGTAATTGCAATATACCATTATTTATTATTATTAGGTTTGTTGTTCTGCTAATCACATACTAGTCAATTGGTAGACTGTGTATAAGAATTCCCGTGGCCAACCCTACCATAATAATAGTGTATTAATGGATAATTATATTTAATGCCAAAAGATAAACAAATTGTCGTTGTTATTATTATTACTTGATGGTGTATTTGTATGTGTGTTAATTCATGTATTATTCATTCGTTATTCTGTATTGATGTATTATTAACATGTACTTATTTACCTTATTTATTTCCCGTGTTTACTTCCTCTATTTATTTCCCGTGTTTACTTCCTCTATTTATTTCCCGTGTTTACTTCCTCTGTTTATTTCCCGTGTTTACTTCCTCTATTTATTTCCCGTGTTTACTTCCTCTAGTTATTTCCCGTGTTTACTTCCTCTATTTATTTCCCGTGTTTACTTCCTCTATTTATTTCCCGTGTTTACTTCCTCTATTTATTTCCCGTGTTTACTTCCTCTATTTATTTCCCGTGTTTACTTCCTCTGTTTAATTTCCCTTGTACATTTCCTTTGTTTATTTCCCTTGTAATATCTGAGTACTGCCTTTGTATTATTTTGTATTAATGGAATATTCTCTTGCTGGTGATTTGGAAGGCTACTGTTTCCTCCATAATGAATTAATATGCCAGGAAACAGGACAAATGAAACAAATATGACGAAGGCCTGTTGCTTGAAATAATATGGAGGAATCGGTTACTCCAGATTTACCAACACTTTGCTATTCACTTTAAAAGGGGGAAGGAAGTTTTGTGTTGGTACATTGAAAGTCTACTGATTCCTCCTAACAAAACCTGAACCCGTTTCGTGGCACAACTTGGAGGAATCAAAGACCTTTCAATTCACCAACAAGAATATCTCCCTTAATTAAGTATGTGTGTATATACATGAATAGGTTAAAATTATATATGAATATATATATATACAAAATATATCTAATATCAATTAAATGATATAGTGTGCAAATTAATACGTCTATAAAGATTATAATAACATATTCTATAATGAGTGTGTAACTATGTCTACATTTAATAATAATAATAATAATAATAATCCGACTCAACGTAGCTTTATACAATGATAATTTTATGGATATTTTATTCAATGTGTATTATTTTCCTTTTTTTCCATTTATTTTTATTTTCATATTTTTTTTTCATTGTCTATTCCGTTATAATTTAATGACAAACTAATGCTTTAAGGGACCAAAATTATGATGCAGTCAGAAATTGGAGGTAAGTGAGTCCGTCAAATATTGCCACGAAACACACATCTACCTTTGAGTGAGACAAAGTTGAAAGGGAAGAGTGAATGTGAGTTTGGTAGTGTCAGAGGTGGAGAGGGGAAGAGCTATAGGGAAGGAGTGGCTTGGATTCTTAGTATAGAAGTGAATCTGAATGTGGTGGAGTGGAGGGAGTTGTCAGCAAGGTTGATGTGAGTAAGAGTAAAGTTTGGTCAGGAGACATGGGTGTTTGTGAGTACGTATGGGACGGCTCCCCAGTGGGGGAGTGGACAGATATGGCTGCGGGGGGGGGGGGGGGGTTGCATGAGAGTAGTAGCAGTGAATCTGAATGAGATGGTTGAAAGGACGAAGAGGCGAGAAATAATTGAATGTTTTAAGAATGGAGGAGTGGATGTGATGGGAGAGACAAATGAGTGGATGGGGAGTAAAGGAGTGTGATACCAACAAGAGAGTGGTGAAGGGAACACGAACAGTGGAGTATTGCTGACATAGCAGTTAGAATGCACACGACTAAAAAAAATGGGAATACACACGAGCATTATATATATATATATATATATATATATATATATATATATATATATATATATATATATATATATATATATATATATATATATATATAAACATTACTTCTGTCAGACCATATATTATGCAAGGTGATAAAGCTTTAGAGAAACACCGATATTGGCTTTTTTCTCGTGAAGAATTGTTTGATTAATAAATGCAAGATGGAATGCAGTGCCATCCTAGACGAATACCATCAAAATATAAATAGCATCAGGCCCTTTTGGACCTTGTGTCACTCCCAGGCAAGTAGGTAATATTTTACTTATGTGTATTCCTTAGTGCCATTGTTTAACAGTTTTTTTACGGTATATTGGTGATCTGAACCGAATCGTTTGTAGACTCTATCCATGTTATCTCTCGCGTATATGTAAGACAAACAGCTTTATGCAATTACCGTATATCCAATTTCACATGAAACATTATAGGGCATACCAATAGCTATCTTGATCCCTCCAAACAAGTTGTCAAAACAAAATGAAGACTAGGAAACTCATGGCAATAAAGCGTAATCTACAGGAGGGGAGGGGGGGGGGGGATGAGAAGTAACTGCCTATTATTAAGTAAGTGCTACTGACATCTTTTTAAGAACAGTTTCTTCTCACTTACCCCGCAGAACTGGTATGATATATACTGCCAATGATAGAACGAAGAACATGAGACAATGCTTTATTTCTTGTCATTTGCGTAAGTTCAAGTTTGGCTGCCAGAGGATTGTTTTGATTAATTTCCTTCCCAATTCGTGATGTTTATAATGAACAGCATATCTCACCTATAACATATCCTCTTTCTAGATACCGTCGTAGTGGTAGAAGGCAACCCATGGCTGAAATCAGGATCCTGGCTCAAATCTAGTCACCCAAACCATTAATCCGTGCAGTAAGCCTCATCATCATGGACTTTCCATACCCTAATATTATATGCTACTCATATAATTGACGAGAATTGTGTACTGTCAACACTTAGAATTACAGCACAATAATATTAAAAAATCCCCTGACATTTCGACTGTTTGTGTAATACTAACACACAAAAACTCGTCACCCATTACAGCTGTGAAGCTTCTGTATTGATGCGTTCCATTATTGTAATATTGTTCTTGTTTTAATTTTTACTTCTATTTTTAATAAATGGTATTATGATCATGTGTTGCTTGGAGAAGTATTTTTTGTATGATTTTTCTTGTTACAAATACTGAGTAAGTTGCTTTACCTCGCAAGCGAGCAGCCAGCTGCCTCCCGAGCATGCAAGTCTAAGATGTTCACTCGCGGCTTTTCAAAGATTTTTTTTCCCACGAACCCAGAGTGTAGCATTACTCCTAAACGCAACTATGTACAGCTCCGGACTGATCAATGGTCCACACTTCTTCCACCCTTGCCTTGGTGTGGGCCTCAACGGATATGGTATCACTGACAGGTGGAGGGGGGAGGGGAGAAATGTGGGCGGAGTTATATAGGGGGGGTAGCGTTACCAATGTTGAGCCATCCAGAAATTTGAATCCCGAACCACTTGTGATTGAAGGTGGTAGGAGAGGAGGGGTTGGGTTGGAGAGAGGGGGGTAAAGCTTCACCAGTGATCGAGATGGAGATAATTATTGGATCAAGTAGCTAAATGTTTTCTTCTGTAATCTAAATCCAACTCTGATGCTGCATTCCATGGGATATTCTTTATTATTTGAAATGAATCCAGATTTTACCTAATATAATTAACACGACACCAGTTTTTGATGACTAATATATCAAGCGATGCACCACCTACCCAGTGTTAAGTTACATTTCAAGTAAATCCTTTATTTTTATCCTGTATCATTTATGACATTTTCTAAGAAACGTCTATTGTGTAACTGGTAAACAAAGGATAATAGTTATAGTGTAAGATGTTAATTATCTAATAACTACTCCATCTGTTCTTCCTCACCCCGTCCTCCCTTATTCAATTCACTGTTTCCTCTCTCTTCATCCCACCATTCCTTTACTCTCCATCTTACCACCACCACCATCATTCTGTGTGTTGCTGCATAATCTGTTAATGCGCAAACACGACCACAATAGAAATAAAAGTGATATTTGGTATGCAAATACAATCCGTTATATATGACGAATATATTTATTACCTGTATTTATTTATCTGAGGTCAACATCTAGGCCAGCCATTCAGACGCCCAGTATAGTGAACCAATCACAAGATTTAGAGGATATTGTGTCACAACTATTGTTATTACTAATTAAAACAGGGAAAAATTGAAATCAGACATTTATTGGTTATTGTTTACATCTCCACAAGTCCTCGTCACGAAGCATTCAAACCCATAATCCAACTGGGTCTGTAGGCACCACACTGTAATTATAATAACCACAATTATAATAACTGTTAACTAATTATAACCTGAAGTTTATACTTCGACCTCACGTTTGCATTAAGCATGTGTAATGTTTTGATTTGTTTTCTTATTATTATTATAAGCACCGATATATGTATTGCTTTAGACCCTTAGCGATGATATACAGTATATACACTTTTTATATACACTTCTATGAAGATATTAAGGCTTGAAATACTGTAGATTACATATTTAATTTTATTACTCATCAATTTGTTGCTAGTATCGTGTTCAACCACCCTCCTTCTCAATGACAGCCTGCAGTTGCTCGGGCATTGAGGCACCATGCCTCCTCACTGTATAATATATATGGTTTTCCCCGAAAAATCTCCCACTGTGTTCTGGTGTGACGTAGTAAATCTGCTGTGGTTCTCTGTCGTTCTGGCTCCCACGTGTTAACGATAAAACCTCATCGATTTTCTATAGGGATCATATCGCAGTCTTAAATAGACAAATCTATCACCTGCAAATAATCATGAGCAGTAAACCATTCTTGAACTTTCCTCGCCATATGGATAGGGCATCGGTCGTGTATAGGACAGATAAGGGTGAGTAGTTGAAAAGAAATTAAAAACATTTAGAATATGTGCTTCATTATATTGCATTTGATCGATCTATTAAACAAAGACACTGTCTATTGTTCACCCCCGTAGAGAGATACTGATTATAATTATTATCCTTTGGATATTAAGCAACAAATAACGGAGCTGAGACAATTAATTTTCTGTCTTCAGCTTTACCTGTATTCTTTTCACCCCTCATGCTGGCAGTCCCCCTCTTTATCACCTCTTCTTGCCGTAAAATAAATAAATTTCTACCTATATTTTTCAAGTAACTGGCAACCTCACACAACCTCCTCTCACCTGTCTTCTCTCTCTCTCACGTCCCCTTCCTTCCTTGCCTTCTGTAGTATTTGTTATCTTTTGTTTCTCATATTTTTAACCTTCTCATTCGTTCTTTGAAAGTTTTAATGACATAGGCCTTTCTCCCTTATCACCCATTGTCCTTCAAATTTATGCAAGCAAAAGGATATGATAATAGTTATGTAGAATATATATATATATATATATATATATATATATATATATATATATATATATATATATATATATATATATATATATATATATATATATATATATATATGAAATGAGAGAGAAAGAAGGGGGGGGGGGTATGGAGGGGCTGGTGGAGGAAGAGAGAACAAGAGAGACGCCAATAACCGTGGCTGTAGAGACGTTTTCTTGAAGATTTATGGTTGACTTTGGGCGAAGGAACTAATGGAGATGGAGTTCACATTAACAAACCTATATAATTAAGTATTGAATTTTATCATTGTCATCATAATATTATTATTTTCTACTCTCATCTGTAGGCTAATTAAGTATTGTTCGATATCAGCAGAACTGTAATGACATCAGATAGGATGGGTGACTATAAAACTTGGACATATGTAATGAAATGGCTATACTCAATGGCAAATGTGTTTCAACAATAATGAATATATTAAACAAAATTATGAGAACCACAATTATCCATATATTATATGTGAAAAGAATAATATTCTGTGGAACGGAATGAGACAATCGAATCTCTCCTGCAGGATATAGGCTTATTTCTGGTGAAGTGAAGGTTCGAGTCATGTGAACCACAGTTTCCATTACACACACACACACACACACACCAATCCCACATCTTGTAGCTTTCGCAGGCTTACCAACTTAACACACGGGGGGGAAAATAACTTGTTCTACGTTACATATAGTGTATTATTGGATTACAAGTAAATTTCTGGCCATAACAAGGAAATCATTAACACGTAGACAAAGCAGAATAAAGCTAGTTACTATTTGTGAAACATATGATAATCAGTGGTGACAACCTATGAGACGTCAGCCTTCATAACCCTACACATTTCTAATGACGAGTATTTATGTGCACACAATAATATAAAGGATTAATTCAATAGAAGACTACCATCAGCATCTTGCTATTACTTTTAATACTAACTTTATAAAGATATTATTGCACCTTGTATTCCACAATGTTTATATAATAAAACTCTTAATAGTGACAACATTAAAGTAAAATACAATATACAGAAATACAAATTCCAGTTCCATTTCTATAAAACATTATATATTTGTTTTCCATTCTTCTTAGTGTTTAAAATTATGAATTTAGATGCGGCCTATAGGCCTATATATTACGTCTAGTTATCACCCACAAGACTTAATTATTAATGTTGGCAATCTTGCAAACCAATGTATTTTGAGAGCCAGAACTGTTACATATTATTCTCCCGACAAAGAGAATATATATGTTTGTCACCTTTGATTCTCCAGGTTTAATAAAAACAGTGGATTATCGGTAAATGTTTACTTAATAATTTGGTTATGGGTGATAAGAGAGAAAAGCTTATGTCATTAAAACTTTCAAAGAACGAATGAGAAGGTTAAAAATATGAGAAACAAAAGATAAAAAATACTACAGAAGGCAAGGAAGGAAGGGGACGTGAGAGAGAGAGAAGACAGGTGAGAGGAGGTTGTGTGAGGTTGCCAGTTACTTGAAAAATATAGGTAGAAATTTATTTATTTTACGGCGAGAAGAGGTGATAAAGAGGGGGACTGCCAGCATGAGGGGTGAAAAGAATACAGGTAAAGCTGAAGACAGAAAATTAATTGTCTCAGCTCCGTTATTTGTTGCTTAATATCCAAAGGATAATAATTATAATCAGTATCTCTCTACGGGGGTGAACAATAGACAGTGTCTTTATTTAATAGATCGATCAAATGCAATATAATGAAGCACATATTCTAAATGTTTTTAATATCTTTTCAACTACTCACCCTTATCTGTCCTATACACGACCGATGCCCTATCCATATGGCGAGGAAAGTTCAAGAATGGTTTACTGCTCATGATTATTTGCAGGTGATAGATTTGTCTATTTAAGACTGCGATATGAACCCTATAGCAAATCTATGAGGTTCTATCGTTAACACGTGGGAGCCAGAACGACAGAGAACCACAGCAGATTTGTTACGTCACACCAGAACACAGTGGGAGATTTTTCGGGGAAAACCATATATATTATACAGTGAGGAGGCATGGTGCCTCAATGCCCGAGCAACTGCAGGCTGTCATTGAGAAGGAGGGTGGTTGAACACGATACTAGCAACAAATTGATGAGTAATAAAATTAAATATGTAATCTACAGTATTTCAAGCCTTAAAATCTTCATAGAAGTGTATATAAATAGTGTATATACTGTATATCATCGTGGCTAAGGGTCTAAAGCAATACATATATCGGTGCTTATAATAATAATAAGAAAACAAAACAAACATTACACATGCTTAATGCAAACGTGAGGTCGAAGTATAAACTTCAGGTTATAATAAGTTAACAGTTATTATAATTGTGGTTATTATAATTACAGTGTGGTGCCTACAGACCCAGTTGGATTATGGGTTTGAATGCTTCGTGACGAGGACTTGTGGATATGTAAACAATAACCAATAAATGTCTGATTTCAATTTTTCCCTGTTTTAATTAGTAATAACAATAGTTGTGACACAATATCCTCTAAATCTTGTGATTGGTTCACTATACTGGGCGTCTGAATGGCTGGCCTAGATGTTGACCTCAGATAAATAAATAAAGGTAATAAATATATTCGTCATATATAACGGATTGTATTTGCATACCAAATATCACTTTTATTTCTATTGTGGTCGTGTTTTGCGCATTAACAGATTATGCAGCAACACACAGAATGATGGTAGTGGTGGTAAGATGGAGAGCAAGGAATGCTGGGATGGAGGGAGAGGAAACAGTGAATTGAATAAGGGAGGACGGGGTGAGGAAGAACAGATGGAGTAGTTATTAGGTAATTAACATCTTACACTATAACTATTATCCTTTGGTAACCAGTTACACAATAGACGTTTCTTAGAAAATGTCATAAATGATACAGGATAAAAATAAAGGATTTACTTGAAATGTAACTTAACACTGGGTAGGTGGTGCATCGCTTGATATATTAGTCATAAAAAACTGGTGTCGTGTTAATTATATTAGGTAAAATCTGGATTCATTTCAAATAATAAAGAATATCCCATGGAATGCAGCATCAGAGTTGGATTTAGATTACAGAAGAAAACATTTAGCTACTTGATCCAATAATTCTCTCCATCTCGATCACTGGTGAAGCTTTACCCCTCTCTCCCCAACCCAACCCCTCCTCTCCTACCACCTTCAAGTGAGTGGTTCACATCCATGATCACAAGTGGTTCGGGATTCAAATTTCTGGATGGCTCAACATTGGTAACGCTACCCCCCCTATATAACTCCGCCCACATTTCTCCCCTCCCCCCTCCACCTGTCAGTGATACCATATCCGTTGAGGCCCACACCAAGGCAAGGGTGGAAGAAGTGTGGACCATTGATCAGTCCGGAGCTGTACATACCTACTCCATCCCATCACCACACACACAAATAATAATAATAATAATAATAACTGTACACACGATAAAAAAAACACCAAAAACCTATGGAACAGGAAGGGTCTGATGGTTCTGTAAATGGTCTTCACAGCTCATGATGACCCTGGAATAAACAAGCCATTTTTCGGTATCCATTTTCTAGAGTATCAGAAAAATTCACACGATAATTGCACCCATAGTTTTTTTTTTTTTTTTATCCTGTGTACCTACACTATTCCATCACCACACACTATTGTGTACACTACATCATTGCTACACTAAACACAGTTTGTTTGAGATGACATTCTATCACTACACACACACACATCTATATATATTGTTACAGTAGCAACGAGTTGGTGTATTGTTTGGGTCTGTGGTTCAGTGTTGCTCCTGTGTAGTGTGTCCGTGGCCAGATGAAGCAGTAGTGAGTGAACGAGACATGAAACTGGGCTCGTGAAGGAAGACAATCGGCCCAGCTGTGGTAGCCAGCCGATGCGTTGGTGGGACCTTCACTGGGAGTAGTGGGCAGTCGAGGTCGGAGTCTCGGAGAGAGAGACGGACTAGATGTGTGGAGTGGAAGCCGGAGAAGAGACCGACGTGTGGATAGGGAAAGGAAGAAGCCCCTTTGTTGTGTCGTCAGGTAGAGCTGCTTGCCCCGACGCATACATACTTCTGGACAACCACGAGGGACCCTGTCGCCGTGGGGAGAGACGGTGGTTGTGAAGGGAAGTGGAGCTTGTATGGTACACCGGTGGCGTAATACTACAAAGAGGGCTGGTGGTCATAGCCCTGGGGTAACGTGTGTTGGTACTCGACGGCGTTACCTGAGGCATTATATTGGTATTTTGGGATTATTGATATTTTGTGTGCTGTGTTGGGATGCTTTCCTTTGTATATAGTTAGATAGGTTATAAGTCCCCACTAGTTGGGTTAATATTATTAACATAGTCTATAAGTTCCATTATTTTTCCTTCCTTACTAACATAATAGTTATCTTCTTACTGTATCCTCACCCTGGCTGGTACAGTACTGGTAGTACTTCTTCCTTTCTTTAAGTTCACTAGCAATTATATGCTAGCTTGTAACATTTTTAATGAAACTGGTGGTGTTTTGGCGGTAAGTGGGTGGAGACAGTAAGTCTATCGGGCGGTAACCCCCCAAAACACCACCGTGTTTTGTTATGGGGATCACAAAGGTGCAACTGGTCCCCTCTGAACGTACGTGTTAGTCCAACCTATTAGAGCAGTCGTTCAGCTCATAGGCGAGTGCTATTGGCCTGGGTTATCCAGTTGTGAGAGGCCTAAATACTGTGTTCCGTCGACTCTTTGAGTGGTGTTGCCCTGACCCCTGTTAGTGATAGCCCACAGTTGACGTTTTTCCTGTGTGGCTGGGCGGAACAACTCTACTCACTGAGGCGGCGGTGGCGACCTCATATTAGTGATAGGCGTGGCGTAACAATATATAAAACACTCTGTGTGTGTGTGTGTCTGTCTGTCAGTTTAGCTGCTATGCACGGCTGCATCGTTTGACCTAGAGTAAAAATTATTACACGATTTTGATTGATGAAGCCTGGGAAGTGTTCTCGGCCTACAATTTTTTTTTTTAATGACCAATGGGGATGTTGGAGTGGTTTGATCCCAGTATCCTGCACCCCAAGCCGCGGTTATTTGGCCTTAACCGAAAGATCCCAGGTTCGAATCCCCAGTAATTTTTTTTTTTTTTTTTTTTTTTTTTTTACAAATGATACACCATTCTGACTGGTGTAGTCCCGGGAATGTCCTCGGTCTAATTTTATTTTTGGTGGATATGTGTTTCTTGAATTATCAGCTTAAAACAACCAAAGATTTATGAATTTCTCAACATAAGACTCTATGGTCTCAAGCATCAAGGATGCAGGCAGGCCTGGTTTGCATGCCAAGCTTAGGAATGAATTCAAAGCACAAAATGTTGAACACCTAAATTTAATACTAAACATAATAACACATAACATAACATAACATTACCTACCCTAACCAATCATAGCAAAATATAATGTAACGGCATGATCTAGCATAACCATACATAGCATAACATAATGTAACATAACGTAACATAACATGACCTAACCTAACCATAACATAACCTAACATGACCTAACCTAACCAAACATAGCATTATATAACATAACATGACCTAACCTAACCAAATATAGCATAATATAACTTAACATAACATGGCCTAGCCTAACCAAACATTACATAGCATAACGTAACATAACATGACGTAGCCTAACCAAACATAACATAAACTAGCATAGCATAACATATAATAAAACATTTTGTAATGTAACATAACATATCATAAATTTGACATAACATTATGGTACATTTCTGTGTATATATTTGGTTATTCCATTTTTTCTCTGGGATACGAGGCGGAACCTCTAACTAGTACACCATAAGGGTACCCCACTGGTGTAGTGCCGAGATTCGCCTTTTCAGGTCACTACAACATAAAAATAATTAGAGGAAATTTATTGACAAAACTACATGTACGATCTTCACCCAGACAACATCGGGTATCACAGCTAGTACACTATATAACTACTCAATTACCTTACTACACATACAAGTCTAGTGATTCTTTGGTTTGTTTGAGATGATATTCCATCACTACTTACTCTACTATATTGTACTCCATTACATCAATATACACACAATACTGTACAAGACTCCATTCTCTCACTACACACACATTTCTTATGATACTCTGTTTGTCTTTGGTGGTACTCTGGTTTGTTTGTACACACACACACACACACACACACAATATATATATATATATATACTACTCAATTCCCTTACTACACACACAGCTCTTATGATACTCTGCTTGTCTCTGGTGATTCTCTGGTTTGCTTGTACACACACACACACACACACACAATATATATATATACTACTCATTTTCCTTACTACACTCACAGCTCTTATGATACTCTGCTTGTCTCTGGTGATTCTCTGGTTTGTTTGTTTTCAAATTCCATGCGATGATGTAGATGGTGGTAGTAGGAAAAGGGTAATTATTAGGAAGGCAGATGTCGCTGTTGTTACTACAGAACCCAACACACTGAGGACACCGAGGAAGAACCACGTGTGTTGGATACAAATCCATGTCCAGAAGATGATCAGAGGGTGTTAGGAAAGTGTTGATGGACACAGAGAGGTTCAGGGGGTGACAAAGATTAATTTCCACTTCTTGTAATTCATTCTTCTGACGAGTCCACTCTTGATAATGCCGCGCTCTCTCTGCCTCCTCACTGTCCCTCTCTGTAACACCAAGAAAGTTGTTCATTACCTACTGTATACATAGGACACAGAGAGGTTCGAAGGGTGAAAGTTATTATGTTCCACTTCTTATGCTTCATTATCCTGACGTTTCCACTCTAGATGTTGTTCTCTCTCTGCCGCCTCATTGTCCTTCTCTGTAACACCAAGAAAGTTGTTCATTACCTATTATATACTCCATACTATTATCAAATTTAGAAAGAAAACGCCTCATGCCTCATTGAATTTTTGGTAATTTGTTTAAAAAAATATAAGGGTCCTTACTGCTCTATAAATTCTCCAAACTATTCCAGGCAACAAATTCCCTATTAGAAATACCGAAGGGTTCTGTGGCCTGGATTATTTTGGAGGATTCACAGTGCTCCAATAAGGGTTCTTAATTTTTATTAAACTACGGGCCTTAGTCTTTACAATACCTAATGGAGTCTGAAGGTAATCTGGGAGTCTAAACATTTATCTATACATTATATTACTGTAGTAACATTAGTGTATGTATTAATGTTGTATTAATATTATAAATCTTTATAATACCTGATGGAGTCTGATGCTATTCTGGATGTCTAAATATTTCTCTATACATTATATTACTGTAGTTTATACATAATTTTATGTATTAATGTTGTATTAATATATAAGTCTTTATAATACCTGATGGAGTCTGATGGTATTCTTCTATGTTGATTCCCTGGGTGTTTGAAGAGTCACTTATATTCTTAGTCATTACTTGAGGGGCAGTATGGGTGTTTGAAGAGTCACTTATATTCTTAGTCATTACTTGAGGGGCAGTATGGGTGTTTGAAGAGTCACTTATATTCTTAGTCATTACTTGAGGGGCAGTATGGGTGTTTGAAGAGTCACTTATATTCTTAGTCATTACTTGAGGGGCAGTATGGGTACTTGAAGAGTCACTTATATTCTTAGTCATTACTTGAGGGGCAGTATGGGTACTTGAAGAGTCACTTATATTCTTAGTCATTACTTGAGGGGCAGTATGGGTGTTTGAAGAGTCACTTATATTCTTAGTCATTACTTGAGGGGCAGTATGGGTGTTTGAAGAGTCACTTATATTCTTAGTCATTACTTGAGGGGCAGTATGGGTGCTTGAAGAGTCACTTATATTCTTAGTCATTACTTGAGGGGCAGTATGGGTGCTTGAAGAGTCATTTATATTCTTAGTCATTACTTGAGGGGCAGTATGGGTGCTTGAAGAGTCACTTATATTCTTAGTCATTACTTGAGGGGCAGTATGTTCACAAGTCTTCGATGACATACCAAGGTAAAAACCCACTGCTACACAAACAATACCCACTGGTACACAGACAATGACACACAATAGTAATGTTGGACATTTCTTCCCTCCAACACAGTCTTTATACTTTGAATAATTCTCCATTATAATGACTGTTGTGTATACTATAGGTAAGAATTAACAGGTGTTTCTTCTCTTTTTTTTTTTTATTCTTCTTGGCAGAATTTTCAGACGCTTGGTCGTCTGGGTATATTCTCAAGGTAATGTGTGTGTGTGTGTGTGTGTGTGTGTTGTTAGGTGAGTTTCGATTTTGTACGCTGTCAGTTGCCAGGTATTGTTTATATTGTCTCAAATAAACACACACTATGGTGCCTGGTGTTGGATTCCCGGATCTGGTGTGGGTATAACTTGTTCAAACCAAGTACAATATTATGTTCACTTACTCTACACACTTTTTCCAACTCCATACACTCTCCACACTCTTTCCAACTCCACACACTTTTCTTTACACAGTCTCCTCTACACACTATAACAGTTACTCTTCTACACACTGATTGGGGGTTGGTAATGAGGAGACAAAACGTGTGTGTATGTGTGTGTGTGTGTGTGTGATGAATGAGACAGAGCTACTGGTGTGTTGGTCCTACTCCGATGTGTGTGTGTGACTGACTGACCACATTGCAACTATTATACCCTCACAGCGCCCGGTGTGTGTGTATGTGTATTGTGCCCACTCACACACACACCTCACACAAAACGAACACACACACACACACACACATACAAGCGGCACAAAACGTTTGGTTGTCTTATAAGTGTAGTGTAGTAATATATGGTGATAATATTTTCCTATTGCAATACCTCATCTTCCTGGTACACGTTTCAAGACATAATATAATAATAATATAGTTAGTATTGTTGTTTCTTTCCTATTCCCTTCTGTATGGTATTGGACTTAATGCTTGAGTAATTTTAGGTAGCTTTTATTTATATATCTATTTTCGTAATTGTTATTATTACCTCCCCCAAGGAGGTTATGTTTTCACCCCTGTATGTTTGTCTGTTTGTTTGTTTGTCTGTTAGCAGGATTACGCAAAAACGCATGGACGGATTTTGATGAAACTTTATGGGAAGGTCGGGTTTTGTAGTGGCAACAATTGATTAGATTTTCAGATGTCAAGGTCAAGGTCAACGATTAGGTCAAAAACACATTTATAGCCATATCCCGGGACTCGCTTGAGCTAGAGATTTTTACCTGGGCTCATATTGTAGTATTTAGCAAGGCCTAAATTTTGACCTATATTCGACCTTGAAAATGTCAATGCCCTTTAAGATTGCCTGAGGGACTAACTTGCTGAAATAATGGTGTCCTGTTGCTTGGAATAGTTTGGAGGAATCAGTTGCTACAGATTTACGGTCATGAATTTCTTGCATTAAGGGAGTGGTAAATCTGGAGCAACAAATTCCTCCAAATTATTCCAAGCAACAGGACACCATTATTTTAGCAAGTTAGTCCCTGTTTGTTGGCATCCTTTGGAGGAATTAAAGCAGTCATATGTACTGTTGGCTCCACTTCCGCGTTTACCACTTATCGTTGTCAATGTTGAGCCACACAGAAATTTGAATCCCGAATCACGTGTGATGATGATGCGAATCACTCACTACAGAGTGAGATGGAAAGAGGAGTAACGGCACGGGTGATTATCATAATCTCTGTGTGTTTTGAAAATGGCTCAAACTTTATCTTGAATTCGGCGCCAAAGTTTATAACTATTCCCATGTTATCTTCCTCCTCTTACTGGAGCTTTTTCTCAGTTCTTGTCTACAGAAGACCAATTTTCATTGCAATCAAGCAACAAATAATATTTTTCCTTTTTTTTTTTTTTTTTTTTTTGTAAAAATAATAACCAAAAACATCTATTCAACAGAATGGCATAAGATTTTATGTGGACTATCCTATGACATATAGCTACGCCGTTATTGATGAAAGAGTCCACTATCACTGTTATAAAGGGGAAAATTCCTCTGCCGAAGTGAAGGAAAATATTATTGCCTGACATTTTGGGAAAATATTCGCCCTGGAGATAATCATTTCTGAACGAAATCCCACTAATCCTATGTGCATATAACACGTATGAAAGGATTCAGTGACATAAACGTAAAAACTATTTGTGGTTTTAGCGATCATATTGAAAATATATATATATATATAAAATATTCTTAGTTAGTGCTACAAACTTGAAATACACCATTTTCTGCTGCTCTGACTGGGCGATAACAGAGAACGGAGGAGTTTTAGAGTATACCCCTGAGTTTTGGCGATTTTTTTTTTATGCTGACAAAAATGGGAATTGCGCCGTTCTTACATAACCATGAAACAGTGTGGAAGCCAAAGGTGATTTCCTTCATTTTGGCCCAAGAATTTTCCCATTTATAACGGTGATAGTGGACTACGACAAGAGCTGAGAAAAAGCTCCAGGTGAGGCCTCCCCTTACCTTACTTCCTTCCTCCCATCCAGATTTTCTTCTTTCTTTTTCATTTCTTCCTTTCTCTTTTCTTCTTCCTCCTCCTCCTCCTATTCCTCCTCCTCCTACTCTGCCTATTCCTCCTCTTCCTCCTCCTCCTCCTGTTCCTTCTCCTCCTCCTCCTAGTACTCTTCTCTCTTCTCCTCCTTCCTTCTCTCCCTTTCTTCCTCCTCCACCTACAGTACTCTCCTCTCTTCCCTCCAAATCTCCCTCCTCTTCCCTCCAAATCTCCCTCCTCTTCATAGTATATTCTCCTCCCTTCCCTCCATTTCCTCCACTTTGTACTCTTCTCCATTCTCTCCATTTCCTCCCCTTCCTTCACTTCCTCATCCTAGTACTCTCCTTCCTTCTCTCCATTTCCTCGTCCTTTTACTCCATTCCTCCCTCTTTTATCAAGTATTCTCCTTCCCCATCCTAGTACTCTCATCCCTCTCCCCCTCCCCCTTTCCTCCCTAGTGACCCTGGACCGAGAGATAAGGGAGAGGAGCCCCCTTAGGGTATACCATCCCCCCACCCCCCTAACCACCCCCTCACCCCTCAGCTTAGCAATGGAAGGAAAGAGGGAATTGGGGAAGGAAGGGATCGAAAGGGAGGAAGGTAGGGAGGGTGGTGGTGTTGGTGAGAAAGTGGAAGGAAGGGAAGTGGAAAGGGAGGGAGGGAGAAAGGAAGTGTGGAAGGAAAGAGCTTAGCAATGGAAAGAATGAAGGTAAGTAGGAGAGAGTTGGTGAAGGAAGGGTTTAGCGAAGGAAGGGAGAGAGTGGGAGGAGTAAGGTAGGAAGGGTAGGAGGGGAAGAAGGAGGTAGGTAGGAAAGGTGGAAGGGAGGAAGAAAGAAGGAAAGGAAGGAGGGAAGGTAGAGACAAAGAGAGGGATGAAGGAGGAAAGGGAGGGATAGGGAGGAAGGAAGGAAGAGATAGAGAAAGGAAGGAGGAAAGTGAGGGATAGGGAGGAAAAAAGAAAGGAAGAGATAAATGAAGGAAGGATGGAAGGTAGAGAAGGAGGGATTTGAGATAGAGGAAGGAAGGAGGGAAGGGGGGGGGAGGAGAGAAGACCTGGCTAATTAAAAAGAGACAGGTGAGAAAAGCAGGTGAGTGTTACCATGGCAGGAAAGAGGAGATGAGAGGAAAAGGAGTGTAAAGATGAAGGAAGATGAGAGAGAAGATAGGAGACAAATGAGAAGATGAGGAAAGGAAGAGGAATGAGAAGGGAGAAAAGGAAGAGATGAGAGGAAAAGGAGAGTAAAGATGAAGGAAGATAGGAGGAGACAAGGAAGAAGATGAGGAGAGGAAGAGGAATGAGAAGAGGCAGATAAATAGACGGGCAGATAAAGGGGGAGAGACAATCTACAATAGAGAATAGAAAATAACAGAGAGAGAGAGGGAGAGAGAGAACAAGTAGCATGGGTAAAGAGAGAAAGGAGAGGGGGAATACAGAGAGATAGAGAAAGAGAGAGTGAGAGTGAGAGTATGTTGCAAGAGAGGGGGCAAAATACAAAGAAAAGAGAGAGAGAGAAAGAAAGAGAGCAGAAGCGAGGCGTGCTCTCTGGAATATAAGTCAAAATACATGAGTGTAAACAGAGATGTGAGAGACTGTGGAAATGAGACTCAAATCTACTCAATAATTTATCTTGACTCGCTCACTGCCAAACAAAAGGTGGCGAGGGGAAGCAAGGAGGAAGGAGGGATGGAGGAGGAAGAGGAGGAGAGGAAGGAGGAGGAATAGGAAAAAGAAGGAATAGGAAAAAGAAATAGGAGTTGGAGAAGGGGGGATAGGATAGAGGGGGTAAGGAATAGGGAGAATGGGAAGAAGGAATAGGAGAGGAGGCTGTTTCGTGGTATAGTTTGTAGGAGTTTGAAGCCTCCTATTAATTCGGTGGCAATATCTTTATCCCTTCAAGGTCTGATGGTAAAAAGAGGGAAGGAGAGAAGAGAGGAAAGACAGAAAAGGCGAAAGAAGAAGAAGAAGGAAAGGAAGGGCAGCAAGTATGAAGGAAAAAGAAAGAAAAAAGCAGATTGAAGGAAAGGAGGGACAGGAAGGACGAAGAAAGAAGGAACGGATGGATAATATAAACAAATAAAGTGAAAGAAGAGACAGCAAGCACGCGAAGGGGAAAAAAAGACAGAGACCACGAAAGAACGAAGGAAAATTGGGACAGCAAGAACGCAGGAAAAATAGGAAAAACATCAAATACGAAGGAAAAAATAAAGATAAGAGGAACATTAAGCACGAAGGAAAATGAAGGAAAGGAGGGACAGCAAACACACACTAACACAAAAGTGAAAGGAAGAACAGCAAACACAAAAGAAAAGAAGGAAAAGAGGGACAATAAGTACTGTAGGTGGGTAAGGAAAATAAGAGAGAAAAAAAAAACAGAAAGAAGGAACAGCCTATGAGAGGAAAGGTATTGGCTCAGATCCGAATACTATGCCAAGAAAGTGGAAAGGGAGCTAATTCAGTTTTACAATAGGACGCAACGACAAAACTTTTATAGATCTGAATCACTTCCCTCCCTCGCCCTCCTTTCTTTCCTTCGGCGCCATGCTAGGCTACAAACAAACTTATACGCAAAGTCTAAATACTTGCTTATATCGTATTGCCAACCCCCGAAACGTAATACCGAGGCTGTTTGTACCTGAACCAAGCCCAAGTTATAATGGGAATACTGCAGCACAACCTATATTCCATTTTTTTCTTTTTTTTTCTTATCTTGGAGAAAATGTACCGATTATTCCCTTGCAAGTAATATGCCATTAAATACACGTTGCGCTTAAGTTCCAGTGTGCAATAAGTTGATGACAAGTGTCTATATAGTGGTGTACTAATTTGGTGTAATTTGCCTTACATTAGATTACATTTATCGAAAAAGCACAAATGTTTTATAATGAGGGAGCACGTACAGTACATTTTCGCCAGGTAAAAAAAAATCTTATTGTTCAAGTTGGAAGTGGTTGCAGTAAAATAAAAAAGAAAAAAGAAAATCGAGGATGAACAGTCGCGAACCAAAGTTTCGTTACCCCCTTGGCTGACAGGAAGGCGAAGAAAGTGTTCAAGATATGCTGAACGATCGGACAAACTAGTGTATCGAGTATTATTCTGCACTGATGAAGGGAAATACACATATCAACATATAGTTTTAAGGTACAGAAGGGTCTTACAAGAACTAAAATTAATGAATGATTTCTTGAAGTTGACACATCCAGAAGGAAAAGGAGTGCCAAATGTGTTTTTCATATATATATATATATATATATATATATCGACCTAGGGACTGTTGGCTGCCTCTGATTCTTGCAATGCCCCAAGATTTATGAGTGAAGCTACGAGGTGTTGGTTGGGTACTTCAATATGTATGTCGCACTGGATACCGTCTTAAAATTGTAACTGCAGAGGAAACTCAAACTTTGAAGTAATCATCAGTTAAATGATATAATACTTTAATTCGAATGAAGCCTGAAATGGGAGCATTTTCCATGCGTCTATATAGATATAAAATTAAACTTTATATTGACTCTCTCTTATGAGGGTCATAATACTTTTGATACATTGCAAGGCTACTAATTCCTCTTTGACATGCCAGGAAACAGGGTCAGATTAACAATAAAAATGATGTCCTGTTGTTTGGATTATTTTGGAAAAATCAGTTGCTCCAGATTTGTCAGCACTACTTATACACCCCCTTGAAAAAAGCCGAGAAGAGTCAAGATCCAGCCATCCACTCCGGAGTCCAGTCAGTCCCAGGCAGGCAGGCCGCGACAACCATCAAACAACTCCTGTCTCAGTTGTGGCCCGAGCGCCGTTCAGAGTAGATGTACGTCGCTCCGTCCCAAAGCATCCGTACAGATCTCTCGACTCTGCTCGCAATTGTTTATGCGTCGATTTACTCCAACTCTCCCCATTTCTTTTCCCCTTATCCCTAATTTTCCTATTCCCCATGAGAAAAAGGATGAAGTGCTATGGTTGGCAGTGTTAAAAGAGTGGAGAAATAACAGTTGAAGGAATTTGAAAGAAAAAGTTTTTGGCGGGTCGGCAACTCCACAACAAATGTGAGTTTTTCCAATCGGTGGAGATTTCGACGTTGACATAGACAATCTGTGTTACAAACGTGATGTAAAACAGTGGATTAATGATATTATTGGTAGTTTGTTTTATGTTCACGTATAGTTTTATTTGGTGAAAGTGATGGATGTTTGTGACGAGTTTGCGCAAGGTAAATTTTTTTTGAAGGGAAAGAAATTGTAAGAGATTGCGAAAGAAAAGGAGATAGATAGAGAAGCACCTGAAATTATGTGAGCGTAAATCAGAGGAAAATATACGGGCAACATTAAACTTGTCTCTCTTGAGTACTGCAAACCCAAGACGGAGGGAACGAGTTTTAAAGAAATACACAAAGATTCACAAGGCAAGTTTTGAGTATAGACGTGAACAAAAAGCATAAATTGAGGCAGAAAAGAAAATTACAAAGTCGCATGAGGAGGGAGAAAGAATTGCGAGTTGAAAAATAGGCTTTAAGCCGTGAAAGATTATAAACCAAAACATATATTTATCCCGTAAATGTAGAAAGAGAAGGAAGAAACAGAAAAGAAAGTTGGTACGCTCGACAATAATAATAATAAAAAACAGTACCAGAGACAAAGGTAATAACAGCTCAGACGATTTAACACCATAAATCTTTTGCATGACTTGACTCTAACGAAGCCAGCAATCCAACCTTTTCCTCCAGCCAGTGTGGTAGCTTAGACGATTCGGCTACCTAGCCATCTCACCTTCGCCCGTAATGGTGGTCTGCCCGTGGTAGTCGTTGTCTTCGTCACCATGGCTTATATGGCTACCAGGGCGGCCGTGGGTGTGTGGGCGTGGTTAGTTCTCGTGGGCGTCGTACCTAACGCCCACATACGCAACTCAGCAGCAGAGAACATGGGCGGCGGGATGTCATCTCATGCCGTCTCCTCCTATGCTTCATCCTCGTCCTTCCCATTCCCGGCCTCCTATCCTTCCACATCGTCCTCGCTGTCACCGTATTCGTCTTCCACTTCAGCATCGTCGTCGTGCCCTGCCCGCTGCGCCTGCTTTGGTACCACCGTTGACTGTGCCAAGCGAGGACTCACCCGTCTGCCTCGTGGCGTTCCCCCGGACACCCAAAGACTGTGAGTAACAAACACCTTTCCTTTACTTACATTGGCACTGTTCCTCGTTTTCCACTATGTTAAACCTTTGCTTGCGTTGGTTTCATTATACTGATATTGACACAGTTTTCCGTTGTATCTCCGACATGTTTACACTTCCTTTGCTTCATTTGCATTATTATATTGACACGGTTCATCGTTCTCTATTAATTATGTTCCCGGTACACGTCCTTTGCATTGGTTACATAGCCTAATATTGACACGGTTCCATTTTGTAATATATTTGCTTTATTTATATTACTGTACTACCGTATATTAACAAGGTTCCTCTCCATTAATCATGTTATATTTTCTTTGCCATTTATATAATATTAACACGGTTCCTCGCTCTCCATTGACTCCGGTATGTATGTAATAACTTCCATTGCTTTGGTTGCATTACTGTATTCATATATTTCCGCATTGTATCTCCCATGCATTCAGTCTTGTATAGTCAAGATCAAAAGACCTACATTGGGTGAATGAAATTGAGCCATTTGAGGAATCTTCTCGTTTACAAATATTACGGAGACCAACAGCTAACATTTCGTGATATTTCCCGAGACAGCTCCATTCAACGGTGTTACAGGATTAGGCCTACTGGGCATCACTGTACCGTACCATTTAGTGTTTACACAGGAGAAAAAAAAACTTAAATCATATACGGTACCTTACGTAATGCTATGTCGGTCTAGGTCTATTGCATCTACTTCATCACACCTTCAAACAGTTTTCATGGAACGGTATCGGGGTTTATAAAATGTGAAGTATGAAAAATTAATATAGTAAAAAAAAAAAACTGCTTTAGAAATGTATAACGCATTCTAGATAGCAAGCCACTCTCCATCTCTCATCCCAAGCATACAAATCATGTTCTGTGTGCGTCCCAGTGACTGATTTAATGCCTACTTCTTAGAGCCAGATCTTAAGGCCCCACGAAAACAATGATACAGTATAATGTAGACTAGTATACACGCCAAGTCCCATGTGTATGCTAATGAGGAAGTCCAACAAGGTTGCATCCATGAGTATATCTGTCCTACCTACCTGCTTATCTGTTCTACCTACCAACCAACTTGCTTGCCTACCTCCCTATTTATCTGTCCTACCTACCAATCAACCTGCTTGCCTGCCTACCTCCTTGCCTATCTACCTACCAACCTAGCCTACATGTCTATCTACCTAGGCCTACCCTTCCTTATGAGGCCAGTATTCAAAAATAAAATAAGAATTGGTATAATATAGCGCAATTTAGAATACTTTACCAGGGTCCTAATTTAGTATTGGGTGGAGGCCAGTATTCATAGATAAAATAAGAAGTAGGATAATATAGCCTAATTTAGAATACTTTACAAGAGTTTAATTTAGTTTTGGATGGATAAGGAGAGGTTATGATTCCTCCAAACTGTGCTAAAAAACAGAAGACCTCATGATTCGTTCACAGTCAAGCTCAATAGTTCAGCAACATCTTTGAATGAAAAAGCTTCAATAAAATTAACCTGATACGGATTGTTGTTAGTCTCTGTAATTTTGGTTCATAATATTCACTCAGATGCCTCACTTTCATTCACCAGATGCAGAACATTTGATCGTGACTGTACATAAATTTCTATCCTCCCTGGTGCGTCAAATAAATCGTAAAGTGGTTAATTAAGAAAGAATTTGTAGATACCCATTATAGGCTGTATTAATAGTTTTGGGAGGCCGAAGTCTGAAGTTATTAAAGGATATCATATAGCCTATAGCCTAGTGTTGGTGGTAAATCTGGAGATACTGATTCCTCCAAACTATTCCAAGCATCGGGGCACCATTATTTTTGTTCATCTGGTCCTGTTTCATGGCATATTTTGGAAGAATCAGTGCGTTCTAATGAACCAAAAGTGTAATACCCCATGAGACTGAATTTTTTTTTTACCAACCTACCGGTACCTTACTAGGCTATATGACTACAGTAGCCTACGCGTTTTCGGTTCATATGTTGTACTGTATTGGTAGTCTTATGTTTTTATTTTTATTTTTCTCAGTCTCTCTCCTTCATTCCTTCGATTCCCACGTTTCCTTCTTTTATTATTTTGTTTTCTTTTCAAATACGTCTTTTCCTTCTACACTCCCACTTTCATTCTACGATTACAGTATTTCCATCTCCTACGGTATTTTCATTCACCTTTAGACTTTCTTAATTTTCTTCTATTACATTCTATTCTTACGTTTCTATATCCCTCTCTCTTCCTTCCAACATTCTCCATTCCCTTCCATTATCATTTCCTCTCTTCTTTCCCTCTCTACTTTCCTCTCCTATTCCTACCTACCTACATTCAACCCCTTACTCATTTCTTCTTTTACCTAACTCATCTCACTCCTTTCCCCCCTCACCTTTCTTCCTCTCCACCTTCATTTTCTTTTCTCTCTCTCTCCCCTCTTAATCTCCCCCTTCCTTTTCTTTCCCCTTTTCATTTCTCACCCTCCCTTCATCTCTATTTCTCTCCCTCCCTTCTCTTTTTCTCTCCCTCCCTTCAACTCCTTCTTCCTTCTCTTTCCTCCCTCCCTCCCTCCCTCCTTCCTTCTCCCATCATCAATACTTCACAGACTCACACTTTTAAAACTCTATGACATTTAAGGAGCGCCTCGGAAAAGTTAGTTGGACGGAAGGAACAATGAACTTAATAATCCTGACTCTCGAATAAAACAATAATATATAGCCTAATAATAACAATAATATATAGCCCATTCTGATGACGTGAGATATATTCAATGTACGGATAGTAGGCTTAAGTAGGCTTAAGTATCGTTGGTGTTGACTAGGCTATAGCTTGGTACAGTTACAATGGCTCTGTAGTGTGTCTGTCTATGGAGTCATCGTATCAGTACCACGTCATCGTCAACACCATGAACGTTCTTGCATACGACCCATTGTACTGAGACAGAAAAATTAAATATATACATAAAGGACAAGAGAAGTAATTATCCATCCATATTGTACCGTGTTCACTCTGCCAATCACACTACAATATCGATCGGCTAATCACGTGCAATGTTGGTCTCCCCCATTCATTCCGTCAGAGATTGGGAGTGTGATTGTGTCAGTCTGTCAATCAGTCCTTTATGTAGATTGGTCTGTGGAGGAGTAGCCTACTGATAGTCCATTATTGCTCATCTGATTAGGCTACTCATTCTCTCCGCTAAGAAGATTATGTGATTGGTTTGGTTTGTTTGCCTGTCTGTGTGTATGTCAGTTATATAGCAGGTTTACGTAAAATATTATATGTGAATTGTTATAAACTTCTACCTATGATTGGGCCTCGTGATCTGTAAAAAGTTATTAGATTATGGGGAACTGAAATGATATATTTTTTTATAACTTGCCTTACAAAGAAATGCTACAGTAGCCTAATGATACACCCAGTTCAGATGTAGCACTTCCGGACAAACTCCTATCTTTGTAAATAAATTGGTAGTCTCCTTAATATGCTTGTAGCCTTTGTGTATGTATGTCTCCTAAATATGCTTGTAGTCTTTGTTTGTGTATCCTAAATATGCTTGTAGCCTTTGTGTGTGTGTGTCCAAAATATGCTTGTAGCCTTTGTGTGTGTGTGTGTATGTATGTATGTGTGTGTGTAGTTAGTCAGTCAGTCAGTCAACTCATGCAGGGGAATCAATTGTTGTGTGTTGGCGCCGCGGGGTCCAACTCTAGGCGCCCTTAACCCCCCCCCCTTAACCCCTCCCCTCCCCCTACCATCCCCTCCCCCCCCTTTACCCCTACCATCCCCTACGCTCCCCCTTTCCCCCTACCATCCCCATGCCTGCCTGACTCATACATACACTAGGCTAAATACACACATACATACATACTCAACATACACACACATTCATGCATCCATACATACATATCCTACACATACTTCCTTGCCTGTCTGACTCATACATACATACTGTACCTGGGCTATATACATACAGACCCATTTCATACACACACATCTCATTGAATGCCTGACTCATGCATAGGCTCAACACATACATACATAGGCCTACAAACCCATATCCTACACATACACACATTTAACCACAAACACTTTCTTCCGTCGTACAAATAAATCAGTACCGTATCATATCAAAATATAATCATACAACATCTTACGTCAACTCAACCACTTCAGTTATTATTATTATTATTATTATGAGGTGCTGCAAAATCATACACGTGTTGTTCTTAATTACCAAGATATTTACTACGATGGATGGAAAGTGTTTGTGGATATATGATTGTGGCTGTAAATAGGCTAGGCTACCTTTATCATACACATACATACATGCATACAAACCCTTATTACACACACACACACACACACATAGTAGCCATGCATTGTTTGTTTACTTTCATAGTTGTTGTTGTATACTGTACTGGATGTGATTGCTACGCTAGGCTATATTTTATTTTATTACTATTATTTCCATCGCTCACTGTGTATGTATGTATGTATGTGTTTTTATTTATTTTATTATTTTATTTCCATCGCTCACTGTATGTCTGTGTTTCAATTTGTACTGTACCAAAGGTGATTGCTATGCTATATTTCATTTTATTATTATTTTTATATATTTATTTATTTTTATTCCATCTCTCACTGTGTATGAATGTATGTGTTTCTATTTGTATTCCGATGTAAATACTTGTTTAATACTTGGAGTGATCGATTGTTATTTTGTTTTGTTTTTTTATATACCGTTTTGGAAAGGGTTAAATTGGATCGCTTTAATTAAACTGTAGAGTGCAGTGATACGACTCAAGGGGGAGTGAGGGGGAAGGGAGGGGAGTGGAAGGGTGGAGGGAATGGAGTGGAGGGAAGTGGAGGGGAGATAGGAGGAGGGGCCTGCAGACAGTTGGATCCTGCCGTGCAATCTGAGGTCTGTGATTGGTCCATTTAGCACATCCAGTAAGCGCGTCTATGATATGGCAGGGAGTGTACAGTCACGTGCAATACTTCTGTAAAACCCTCGAATGATACGGTCTCGAATATTGATGCCAAACTATATGAACTGATTGGTCTTCGTAAAAAAAAAAAAAATATTATTCACTCAATTGGCTCAGGGTTTTCAAGTGATTCGGGATTTTTGTGCTTGACTGTACGTTCTGGTGCATAGGCTAAGGGGGGGGGGAGAATGAGTCACTAAACAGGAAGGAAGGGAAAGGAAGGAAGGGAAAGAGTTTGATGGTTGAGGTGAAAATAGAAAGGATATAAAGGAGGAGAAAGGGAAGAAGAGGTAGGTAGGGAAGAGGGAAACGTTAATGAGAGAGAGAGAGAGAGAGAATGAGAGCGAGGTAGAGAGAGAGAGATAGAGGTAGAGGTAGAGATGGAGAGGATTTGGGTGATTTCATTTTCATTTGTTAGGTTCCTTCCCAATCATACTAATATTACCTTCTCCATCATTTCCAAAAAAAAAAAAAAAAAAAATTAATAACGTTATCCAATTTCACAAAGTTGATCAAGCAGTTGGATAATTACAATCGCCGCACACATTAATTACCAAAAATTAATGAAATAAATGAATCATAACTCACATACACAGTTCAGTTTGTTTCTTAATTAATGAGCAGAGTTACGAAAGAGAAAGAAGTGACTGAAAACAAACATACAGAGACATACAACAGAAGGAGGAGAGACAGATGTGGCTTAAAAATATAGGAAAAGTCGAGCAATTTACAGTACAGTAGTTATTAATTAAAGAAAGGAGGTGAATATAAAGATACAGACAGACATATAGACAAAGAGAGGTGGTGAATGCAAGCTTACAGACACACACACAGCCAGAGACAGAGAAGTGGTGAATGCAAGCTTACAGACACACACACAGCCAGAGACAGAGAAGTGGTGAATACAAGCTTACAGACATACACACATACAAAGATATAGTGAATACAATCATACACACACACAGAGAGAGGTGGTGAATATAAACAGACAGACAGAGATAAGAGATTAATTAATATAAACAACAGACACACAGACAGACAGACAGCAGGAGGGACAGTATAGGCAAGCAATAGTTACAAAAGAGAGGAGGTAAATACGGACAGACAGATAGAGAGACAGATAAGGTGAATATAAACACATAGACAGACATACAGACAGATAAGAGAAGGAGGAGGAGGAGGAGGAGGGACAATATAGGGTAGCAGTAAAGGCAGCAGAAGTAGCAACAGCAGCAGAAGTAGCGGTAATAGTGAGGGGGTTTGCTATTAAAGCCTAGCTCAGTCTTATCTCCACGTTATCTCCCTCCTATCTCTCTAAGTACTACGCCGCCCCACAGCTCACCGGGCGTATAATGACGCAGGAAGAAGAGGAGGAGAAGGAGGAGGGAGGGGGTGGGGGACGAGGAGAGAGAGAGAGAGGGAGGGAGGGAGGGGGCGAGGAGAGAGACACACACACATGAGATAAGACGGAAGGGTTGGCTATAAAAACTTAGACAACCTGGAATGAGGAGAAGAGAAAAATAAAAAAAGAGGAGAGATAGGAATGAGAAGGAAAAAATACAGAAGAGGAAAGATAGGAATGGAAAGAAAAATATATAGAGGATGAGAGAAAAAGTTTATGTCAGCAGGCTATGGGAGAGAAGGAAGGTAGGATGAGAAAAAAGAGGATATGGACACTGAAAAGAAGTACGAAAGGAATGGAGGGAAAAAAAGGAAACGGGAAAGAAGGAATAGGGAGAGAAGATAATGTGGGCACGGAAAAGTAGAATTGGGAATGGGTAGAGGATAATAAAATGTGGACACAAGAGAGAAGTAGGAATGGAGGGACAAGAAGATAAAGAATTGAGAAGGGGAAGAAGATAGACAAGGAAGCAGGATATTCTGGAATTTTTATTGGAATGAAAAGATAAAAAAGTGGAAGAGTGAGATATATTAATTAAAAGATACGGTTCTGTAAGAGGTAAGGGAAAGATAGTTGCAAGTCTTACCAAAAAGTTAGGGATTGAATGTAAACTGTGGGATACCGAATAGAAAATGAACAAAAGAGAAGGAACGGAAGGAGTGAGTTACGTCATCGCTTTGACTTTGGTTCTCTGGGAAAGGACTGACTAAAAAAAAAACGCGGGAAACATTGAGGCGAGAACTGGAAAAACGCGGGAAAAATTGAAAATGTTTGTAAATCGAAAGGGAATTGGGAAATGGCGTGACCGGGGAAAGGACTGACTGAAAACCACGGGAAGCAAAGATAATGAATATTAGATAAGAAGTAAAGACAGAAGAAGACTTGATATATTATCTTTATGTACTGTATATTAGGTAAACTGAAGAGGAGTAGAGATAATAAAACGAAATGAGAAAAGACTGATTGAAAAAACGTTAGAAACTTAGGGAGGCCTATAAACTAGAACTAAACTGGAAGGAAATTTTACCAGTATAAAATTTAAAAGGGTGATGTAAATTATACCAGTACTAAAGGAAAGAGAGGTTAAGGCTTTATAATCATAATAATAGTATTGTTATTATTATTGTTATTATATAAATTTTGAACAAATACGTTAAGGGAAGTAGGCTATATGTCAGCAAATTAAAATGATGACTTGTTTGAGAAAAGAGAAAGTTAGGATGGAAGGAGAGAGAGAGAGAGAGAGAGGGAGAGGAAACAACCAAGGTGTAAGAAAAAAATGCCTTACTTGTGATAAGCCCGAACAATGAGATTTAAATAAGATAAGAATCACAAGGAAGAGGGGAACGAATGGATGAAAAAAAAACCACCCAGCAACTGCAAAACATAACAGTGGAGAAAGAAGGAAGCATAAGAAGCCGATCAAACCAGAAGATAAGGAAAAGGAAATGTATGTAATAAAAGAGGGTTTGGAAATGTAAAATAAAAGAGTAAGAAATGACAAGTATAGAAATATTTTTTGGCTCAATACAATTTTATATCGAAATAATAACACACACGTTCTGTTTTGGATATGATACAAGGACACACACACACACACACCGTATTTCGTATAATTATAAGAGAAGATCACACACATACACACACACCGTATTTCTTATGATGATGAAGAGCAAGGACACACACACACACACACACACACACACACACACACACACACACACACACACACACACACACACACACACACACACACACACACACACACACACACACACACACACACACACACAGCTGTATACATTACCGATAAACCTAACTTCAAGACTAAAATATTTTCCTAATATGGCTGACGGCTGAACGGAGACTAATAATAAGATAAAAGGAAAATCAAAATGCATATTGTATTAACCAGTATCACCCAAGTTTGTGGACCAAAAATAAATAGAAAATGATATATACTCTATAATCCATATATGGCTACTGTATATATATATATATTCTTTTTCTATTAACTTTTTTTTATTTTCTATTTAAGGAGGTGTTTAGTTCATTATTATCTCTGTGTTATCATCTCGCTTGGAAGGGAATGAAGTGGAAGGGAAATAAAGGATAGGAAGAAAGGTTAATAGCCTGACAAAAAAGGGTCTTTGAGATAAAAGGACTTACTCAAAGGGACTAGACAATCATAGTGTTGGTAAATTTGGAGCAACTTATTCCTCCAAACTATTCCAAACAGGCCACCATTATTTTTTTAGTTTTAGATATTCCTGTTTCATGATATACTTTGGAGGAATCTAGGCTACCAAAATTATACAACCCCCTTAAGCTGGTAGTTCTTTGATGTTAAATTGGAGTACCCTGATTCCTCCAAAGTATACTAGGAAACAGAACCAGAAGAGCAAAAAAATAATGGTGTTCTGTTGCTTGGAATAGTTTGGAGGATTCAGTTGCTCCAGATTTACCAACACAAAACTTCTCCCTTAAAGACTGTTGTTGTTTTTGATCCGACCGGTGCACACCACGCCCTCCCGTCCTGGCCTGACCGCGCCCCACACCTCCGGCTATAGTGGCCTGGGGTACATTTTCTGGGGTTTGGATAAGCTACGGTCGGATGATACCGCAATTATTTTGATAATTTAATGATAAATAACATATATAAATACTTAAATAAAATAAGATATATAGAATAATATGTATTACTTGGCTTAGGTGTATTTTTTATTGATACTATGGTGTGGGTGTATTATTATTGTTATTAATATTAAATTGGTGGGAGAAAAATATTACAAGTGAGAACATTTTAACGGTGCCATAATTAACTCTAGACAATAATAAGTATTACAATATGATGAGCCTCTTTAGTATCTCTTATATTATTATTATTATTATTATTAACTGCATGAAGGAGTATGTAGGTAAGTTAATAATTGTGTATGTATAAAAATAATTCAAGCTTTTATAATGAGTCTGAGTATAATTTTCACAGTTCATAGTAACAATGGGAGTGTTGCCTTGTATAGAGAAGTAAAGAGGACTACGAGATTAAAAAAAATAGGACTTATAAATTATTGCAATAGCCTAATGTGTAATAAACTTCCTAACACAACATTGAATTTTATTTCCCAATCTCAAAATAAATAAATGAAATAAATAATAGATACAGAAAATTGAAATTAAATGAACATATATAATTTAAAAAACACCTAAATGAATATATAAAATAATATAAATAAATACAGTCTCCTCTACCATGTTTGTAATTAGTTAGGGTTGGGTTGCATCGACTTACTAGGCTACCGCTAGGCTACTCGCGCACACACACACACACACACACACAGGCAAGGTTAGTTTAATTACTTAGCTTATTTATAAACATCTATCGTAATCAACAGACACACTTTCTAAAAATGGACACAATTATTATAAGAGAAGAATTTCGCGTTAACTGTATGGGGATATGTGTACGGTGTATATATATAACTTAATAGCGGTATTATCGTGATGGTGAAGGGGATAATATACTTTTGATTGATTGATTGATTGATTGATTGATTGAAGCTCCTTGATTCACCCAAAATATGCCAGGAAACAGACCCAGATATAGAAAATTAAGGGTATCTCGTTGCATGGAATAGTTTGTAACTTTGGAGGAATCAGTTGCTCCAGATTTACCTCCCTAAACAAAGGACCATATCCCCCATAATTTGAGGACTGCTGATTCCTCCAAACTGTGCCACGAAACAGATTCCATAGATATATATATTTTTAACATTATGGTTGTGTGTTTCGTGGCATAGATTGTAGAAAACAGTAGCCCTTTAATTTTCCAACAAGAGATTATCCCGTTAATTAACTATAGTGATGGGGGGGGGAGGTGGGGGGGGGATAGTAGCCTGGGTGGAGGTAGGGGGTGGGGGTGGGGGATGAAGATTAGCGCCCTGGGTGGAGGTAAGGGGGAGAGGGGTGGATGAAACTAAGCCCGGGTGGAGGTAAGGGGGAGGGGGGTGGAGGTAGGAGGAGGGGGGTGGATAAAATGGTGCCCTAGGTGGAGGTGGGGGGGGGGCAGGGGTGCTAGAGAAGTGGATGAAAATTAGCTCCCTGGGTGGAGGTAAGGGGGAGTGGGGTGTAGAACTGTGGTGGGAGGGGGGGGAGGTGTAGAGGTAAGGGGGAGTGGGGGTGGAGGGTAACGCCAACTGATAAATAATACACGTCACTCCTGAGTAACAAAAACGTGACGGGTGTGCATAATTTACATTAAGATAATTATATGATAACAAAAAAATGTGGGAATGAATGTATGTTAAATTTTATACCGGTATATTACTGTATATTTAATAGTACCGGTATGTAAAATTGACCTTATACACTTTACGTTTATGTATTATATCAGCTGAACTCAACACCTTATACTTCGACTTAAATTGTATACTTATACGACTTATACTCCTTCTATCTCATGCTATATACAAATTATGGGAATGAATAGACAAGTTTGTATATGAGTATGCGGGTATATCGTTAAATAATTTCGTTTATTGTACCGTAAGTAGGCTCATCGTCTCTACCCTACAACCTATATTACGATTTAGGCTATAATTTCGTTTATTTTACCGTAAGTATAGGCTCATCGTCTCTACCCTACAACTAATCATGACTTATACGATACTTATACAAAGGCAAAGTGTGTGTGCATCTCAAACGACATTGGATGGGATTCGGGAACCATCAAACTATTTTACATCAAATGGGGATCTTGCCTTTAGTCCTCACCATTGCCTACGAGAGAGAGAGAGAGAGAGAGAGAGAGAGAGAGAGAGAGAGAGAGAGAGAGAGAGAGAGAGAGAGAGAGAGAGAGAGAAACTAAATGGAATGTAACTTGGTATACGTAACTAATCCGTGATAGGCTACCCATCTTTTATATTTATCCACTATACTTCTGATACATTGGAGCGCCTTGATTCCTCCAAAGTATACCAGGAAACAGGACTAGATTAAAATAAAAATAATGATGGCCCGTTGTTTGGAATAGCTATGAGGAATCAGTCACTCCAGATATAGACTATACCAACACTTTACTACCCTCTGAAGCCAATATATTAATAGGGACTGAACCTGCTATATATGACATCCAAGGTGTTGAGTGATGTACCATTTATATATTCGTAAAAGGAGTGAAGGTGTTTATCACTCTTTTTCCTTCCTAAGATGATGTGGTGGTATTGTTGACTATCAGTGACAGCATCAGAGACCAGTCAGACCACAGCCCCCTCCCTCATCCTTCCTCCAGGCCCTTCCTCACCCTCACCCTCCTCACCCATGACCTATCTAATCCCGCACGTCCTCCCAAACCCCCATGCCCTCCTAAACCCCCTTCCTCAACCCCCACGTCCTATCAAACCCCCTTTACTTAACCCCCCAAACTCCCTTGTTCTCACTCATGCCCTCCCACATGAGTGCCTTCCCTCCCTCCTCTCCCTCACCTCCTGTGTTCTCCCTCACCTTCCCCCTCCTCTCCCCCTCCCCCCCTGGATCATCACACACCTGTTCACCTCGCTCCATATGGGACAGGTGGGCAGGCAGGCAGGCAGGGGGCAGGATGGGTGTAGCCAGCAGATGGACAGGTAAAGCAGGGTGGAACTGAGGGATGGGGGCGAACAGAGATCAGACAGAGGGCAAGGCAGGGTGAAGTATAGGTAAGTAGTGAGCAGGTAAACAGGAAAGGCATGGTAGGTAAGGCAAGATGTAACACGTAAACAGTTGGAGAAAAAGAGTTAAGCAGAAAACATGTAAAGTTAAACAGGTGAATATAAAGCAGATAGGATTGAGCAGGTAAACAGGTGGTGCAAAGTAAAGTAGGAGAGTGGAAGTGTGAAGTAGGCTAGGGTGTAGGCTAATAGATAAACAGGTAGGACAGGGTGTGGTAGATAGAGAGATAAGTGGAGGAGTAAGGTATGATGAGGGTGTAATATAGGGTAGCAGTTAGGAGGAGACAGGGTGTAGGGTATCCAGGGCAGGGTGGAGTAGGTAAACAGGTAGGAGAAGACAGGGTGTAGACAGGTAAGAAAAAGGAAAGGGTCAAAAAAGGGTCTGACTAACTTACTGGGTGTTGCCTAGGGTAAGGGCACCACTCCTGACTGATTGACTGGTGAAGAAGGGCAGCAATGAACATATAAACAGGTCAGACAAGGTGGCTAGGCTAGGGCAGGTATAGAGATTAGAGGCAGGGCAAGACAACAGGTTAGACATACTATAGTGTATGGGGGAAGAGGAGGAGGAGGAGGAGAAGGGGTGTAAGAGGTCTATCTAACATATACAGACGTACAGTACATGCATACACGATGGGTAAAAATAATAGAGAATATGGTAGCAGATTTAGATAGAGAATTGAGACAAGGACAGCTGGTAAATAAGAAACAGACGAAACGTAGAGCATACAGAAAAAGGAGAGAGTTACATAGAGTTACATAGAATCACAGACCACAACAGACCTTACGGTCCACACGGGGTGGTCTGATTAGAAGGTTACTGGTGGAGAATGAATATCTCCCCAGTGATAGTCGTAGGTAAGGATAGCAAAGAGAGAGAGAGAGGAAGAAATAACGAAAAGCAGAGGCAGATAAATGGCATGGTAGTGTACGACGAAAAAGTTAGAGTGAAGCAACAAGACGATGATAAACAAAGGAATCTGGAGAAGCAGAAAAGGTCACACTATCCAGACAGACAGGCAGGCAGGCAGGGTGAGGCCGAGGGAAGAGTACACGCATGAGAGATGAAGCTAAACAGGTCAGGGTGAAGGTGAGTCAGAATATGCATAACCAAAACAAAGCATCAACAACAACAACAACAACAAACAATCAATATATTTTCGGACTCAGCAAACTTCCACCGATTATCCCCTTCCATCCGAAAAGGTTAGGCTTCTCTTCAATGTATGTACCGGTATGTATTATGCACAGTTACCCACGCATACTTCACCCTCGGGATAAATATCTATGGGGAACATCTATTGCTTTTATAACTTCGCATGCTTTCTATCGATCGGCTAGAAAATTTAATCATTTATCCCTTGGCGCATAATTATACTACCGGTATCTGCATAAAAGATATAACTGTGAAAATAGGTTCATAACGTTTTGACATATCTTGTTTACAGACAGACAGTAGCGAAAACACAACCTCTCTCAATTTATTTGTCTGAAGTCAAACAAAACAATACAGTTTAAAACAGACTATAATATCATCCCTTTCACATAGCTCCTTGTCCCACCACCTTCCTCTTCCTATAACCCCTTCACATAGTTCCCTGTCCCACCTCCTTTCCCCTCACTATGACCCAGACAGGTAAAGGCGGCGTTAATTAGAGTCAGGTGAGTCACAGAGGGGAAGGGGGGCGGCGCCAGATTCTCGTTGTATCACAGGATGTACGGCGCCCCCCAAGAAGACTCAGTATCCAAGTTGAATAAAGTGTCTGGGTGGTGGTGTGGTTTTTTCAAGGATGATCTGCGCCTTTGATTACATTTTGTGTTTATAATTTTACAGTGACTTGATGTTTATTTTGAGCTTCGTTACACACACACACACACACACACATATATATATATATATATGTGTGTGTGTGTGTGTACAGTCTTGTGTGTACAGTCGTGGTCTAATGTTGTGTCTCCACTCTGGTATGATGATGAAGGAACTATGTAAGACTGTGGTTCAGATTCACGTAAGTTGACTCTCCAACTCTCAAAACAGGACGGAGGAGGAGGGAATGTGGTGGCGTAGTTTGATACCGTGGTGGTGGTGGTGGTGGTGACGGTGATTGCAGCGACGGAACCAAAGTTATTGCAGTGATTACCTTGCTTGATTAAAGTGCCGGGAACTCCTGTGGCGACCACCAGGTGAAGAGGTTAATTACACACACACACCGAAACTGACAGGTGGCTAGACCAACTGACTGGTGGCTTGTAGGTAGACACAGACAGGTGGCTAGACTGACAGGTATAGTGACGGACAGACTGCAAGACTGACACACACTCTGGTAGACAGACAGACAGACAGACTGGCAGACACATATTGTTAGACACTCGTAACAGACAGGTAGACAGACTGACTGGCAGACACTGACACGCTATGTTTGTTTTCACTCTTGGTGTGACATGAGTAAATGGTCAACGTGAGGGCCTGTGAGTCATGAGGGGAGACGTGAGGGGAGAGGGAAGGGAGGGGAAAGAAGAGTGTGCATGGGTGTAGGGGAAAGAAGGGAATGTGTTTAGAAGGAAGGAAGGAGGTTAGAGTGAGGGAAAGGAGGGGTAGGGTTTAGGGGAATGAAGTGGGTGAGTTTAGGGGAAAAAGGAAAGGAGGAGTGGTAACGGAAGAAGGTGAGAAGGAGATGTGTATAGAGGAAGGAAGGAGGGGAAAGAAAAGGAGGAGTGGTGGGTCTAAAGTAAAGAAAGGGAGGAGGGAGTGGGTTTAGGGAAAAGAAGAGGGAGAGTAGATGAAATAATGTGGAGGAGGAGGAGGAGTGATGATGGTTTGATTAAAGTGCTTGTGATAGTGTTGTGAATTTTGAAGTAAGTGCTTCCTCCAAACTGTGTCACGAAACTACAGACCCTAAGCTAATATACTGAGGCAACACGTTTCTTGGTGTAGTTTGGAGGAATCGGAAGCCCCCAATTCTCCGACATAAGGTCACTTGTTGAAGGCGAATTGGAGGACTTATAATTATTTTTCCTTCAATTTATGTCGGGAAACAAACCTATCTCTGTTGCCTATACGTGTAAAGGATATTGTTTGGAGGATTCTGTAGCCTTCTAATTCTCCTTCCCGGTATATCTTAGGATGGAGGGAAAGTGTGTGTGTGGGGGGTATAGCAAGGAGACAGGAAAGAAGGAGGGGAGTAGAGCGGAAGTGGGAGAAGAGAGAAGGGAAGAGTGAGAAGAGGAGGAAAAAAGGGATAGAAGAGGAGAAAAAGATGGGATGAAGGCAAAACAAGAGAAAGGAATGAAGGGAGGGAGGAAGAAAGAAGAAAAGGGATTACGGGAAGACGGAGGATGGTGGGAGAGAGAGCTGATGTACAGGGGAAGTAGAAAGGGAGAAGGATGGAGGGAAGGAGGGAGAGAAAGGTGATGTAAAGGGGAAGTAGAAAGGGAGGAGAAGGATGGATGGATGGAGGGAGAGAGAGTTGATATAAAGGGGAAGGAGAAAGGGAGGAGAAGTATGGATGGATGGAGGGAGGGAGAGAGAGTTGATGTACAGGGAAAGGAGAAAGGTCCCGAACGTCTTGCCTTCTAAATCAATGCTATAGTTTCGATCCGCCATAGTAGAGTGAGTGAAGGTGGTGGTGGTGATGGTGTGTGGTGATGGTGACTAATAATGATGGTGGTGGTGATGTGATGTAATGTAATGGTGATGGTGGCTGGTGGTGGTGGTGTGATGTAATAGTGTTGATGGTAGTTATTGTGGTTGTGTGTGTCATCTGTAGTGAATGTGGTGAATAGTTTAATGAAAACAAGGGTACGGTATTGTGGTGGTGATGACAATAGCTAGTGGTTGGCTAGTAGTGACGAGATTGGTACAGATGCCTCCAAAAAATTCAAGACAGTACCTCCTGGAGTCTAGCAGGTAGTTAGTTAGTGTCTCGAAAATTTTGGAGGCAACTGTACCCCAACACAGACTAAAGGCCATTTAATTATTTGCTTATGCTGACCAAAATACACCGATTCCCTTCTAAGTAATGTGACCTTTGAAATTATAACCTACTCGTTTCATCTACCTTCCAGTGTTTGTTTATATTTACATTACATTCCAGTGTTTGTTTATAAGTTGGAGATTGGTCAGTACAGTTTGTGGTTGTGTCGGTGTTTGGGGTCATTTGTCTTGCATTACATTACACATATATACCAAATAAGGAAACTATTTAAATAAAGGGTTGATACATTTTCGCCTGGTAAGATAGTATGAAATATAGGCTAACTCACCTTCATTTTTTTTCTCTCTCTCTCTCTCTCTTTTGCCGAGAGAGAGAGGGAAAGTAATAGAGTTTGTAGGCAATACATGAGAAGAGGAAGGGAGTAGAGGAGTGTATAAGAGGACTGGAGTAAGTGTGTGAGTCATATACCCTCCTCCTCCTCCTCCTCCTCCTCCTCCTCCTCCTCCTCCTCTTACTATGACCACCTGGGTTGATAAGGTGGGTAGGTAGGTAGGAGGGGAGGAAGGGAGGGGTCCAAGGAGGTGATAACAGATAGATAACAAGCCCCTCACTCCCTCACCCCCTCCCTCCTTTTTTCTTATATTTAATTAAGGGTAAGAGGGAAGAAAGGAGGTTAGTAGGAAAGGAAGGTAGGTACTTAAATGTGAAGGTAGTGATAAAGTGTATTGGTCTCTTATGTTATTTATTATATACTGTAGAGAGAAGGAGTAAAAGGAATAGAAAGTTCGTAGGGAAGGAAGATATAAAGATAGTAATTAAATGTATAGGTGTATGGTGTATTATATAGAGAAGGAAAGGGGTACTGGTGTGTATAGAAGGAAGGTATAGTGAGTGAATATGATTATAGTTTAATTGGCTATAAAGCGATTTGTTATTCTCTCTCTCTCTCTCTCTCTCTGCCTGTCATCGCCTCCTTCCTCCCTCCCCACTTCCACTTTCTTCTCTCCCTCCTTTCCTCCCTTCGTCCCTATCTCTCTCCTTCCTTTCCTCCCTCCTTCCCTTCGTCCCTCCCTCCTTCCCTTCGTCCCTCCCTCCTTCCCTCCCTCCCTACCTCCCTCCTTTCCTCCCTCCTTCCCTCTCTTACACTTATCTTTTGTTTATTCGTCCCCTTCTTCTCCCAATCCTTCATGCCCTCGTTTCCTTCGTGTCTCCTTCCTTCATTCCTTTCTCTCCCCTCCTTTCCTTCATTCCTTTCTCTCCCCTCTTTCAACCTCCATCTTTCCTTTCTCTCCCCTCTTTCAACCTCCATCTTTCCTTTCTCTCCCCTACTTTCCTTCAATCCTTTCTCTCCCCTCATTCTGCCTCCATCTTTCCTTTCCCCTTTTTCTACCTCCCTCCTTCCTTTTTCTCCTCTTTCTACCTCCCTCATTCCTCCTCTCCCCTCATTGTACCTCCCTCATTCCTCTTTTCCCCTCATTCTACCTCCCTCATTCCTCCTTCTCTCCTTCTCCAGACATCAGCAAGCAAGTCCAGGCTTTTTCCCTCCTCCTCCTCCTCCTCCTCCTCCTCCTCCTCCTCCTCCTCCTCCTCCTCCTCCTCCTCCTCCTCCTCTCCATCCATCACTGTCTTCATCTTTCCCCTTTCGTTTTTTCCTTCTTTCTTTTCTTCCTTTTCTTTTTTCCCCTCTCTTCCTTGCCATCATCAAAAGATACCTTCATTATGATAGATAGATTGATATGACTGATAGATTGATGGGTAAATAGATAGACAATAGAGAGAGATAAAGGTAGGTAGGTGGTTGAATAGATAATAAGTTTAATGTGTGTGTGTGTGTGTGTGTGTGTGTGTGTGTGTGTGAAAGAAATGGTGGAGAAATGGTAAAAGGATTGGGGAAGTGTGTGTGTGTGAGAAAGAAGTGGTGGAAAAATGGTAAAAGATTGGAGAGGTTGTGTGTGTGTGTGTGTGTATACTCAACATACACAAACTACATGTAAGAGTAATATATATAAGTAGGTATGACTCAGGTATTGTGTGTGTGTGTGTTCTCCCCCCTCCTACTCACCTTACCCTTCACCCTTGGCCTACACACACACACACACACACACACACATTGTCCTTTTATCTACACACTAACCACCCACTTCCCCACTCCTTTTCCATTTAACCTGCTTCACACACACACACACACACGCACACACACACACATCAGCTGCCATTTACTAATAAACCGTATATTATTATTATTATTATTTTTATTACCATAGAAGTATATACATGCATACATACCCTTTCTGTTTACCTTCACCCTTATTCCCCTCCCTCACACACACACACACACACACATACATCTGACTTGTTTTAGCATTATAACATTATTTATCCCAAACACACAGACGTCCTCCATTAAAATGAGACGTTTTGCGATTACAAGATGTACCATGTCTTTTGTATGGAGATGTGTGTGTGTGTGTGTGTGTGTGTGTGTGTGAAAACAGGTTCAATGGGAGAGGGAGAGGGTAAGTGTGAAGGTGATGGGGACTGTGTGTGTGTGTGGGTGGTACTCGAGGTTGGAGTTGAGTTCATACGAAACTCTTCTCTTCTCTTCCTTTTCCTTTTATTTTCTTTTTCCTCTTTCTCTCCTCCTACCACCTCTTTCTTTTCCCCCCGTTACCTTTCCTCCACTTTGTCTCCTCCCTCTTCTTCCTTCTCCTATTTCTTTCTCTTCCTTTTCGTTCTCTTCCCCTTCCTTTTCGTTCTCTTCCCCTCCCTACTCTTTTTTTTCCCCTTCCCCCTTTCTCTTCCCCTTCCCTCTTTTTATTCCCCTTCCCCCTCTTTCTCTTCCCCTTCCCCACCTCCTCTTCCCCTTCCCCCTCCTTCTCCTTCCCCCTCCTTCTCCTTCCCCCTCCTTCCTCTCCTTCCCTTCCACGTGTGTCTCCTCCAGCCACAATAAGTAAGCCCAACCAAACACTGCTTAATGCTTGTAAACATGACAATACTCGATACCACAAGTGTTATTTTCATGCACATTACACCCTCACCAATTACACTCCATGCATTCATAACACGTGTACCGTAATATTGTAATGACAGGGGCAAAGGCTTAAGGTAATTGAAAAAAAAAAAAATAAGACGATACAAAAAAAAAAAAATAAGATAAAAAATAAAACAAAACAAAATAAAGTAAAACCTTCTTAAAATAAAAATTAAAGTTGTGAGACTCTACGACACATCAGTCAAATATACATATACCTTCCATATATTAGTAAAATTACAAAGTCGGCTACAATTGCATGGGGCTGCACTAGGAATCCTTAATATAGCAGATGTATCATAAAAATATACCTTGTCGGATGGATAATTGTAAAGTAAAGGGTTAAATAACTTTGGACTAGTTTCTCGTAAGCTATCTATGAATGGTTGGTTGGTTGGTTTAAAAGGCTGGTTTTTTTTATTTAATATTTAAGAGGGTACGTACTAAACTTTCTTAATAAACTGAAGGGGCTACTGATTCCTCCAAACTATGCCCCAAAACAGACGATCTCAGTGTTGCTTAAATGGGGTGTGTGTTTCGTGCCATAATTTGGGGAAATTAATTAATCAAAAGAGTACAGTACGTAACCCTTTAAGTATCAAAGACTCACACAAAACTCTCACACCACATGGATATATTATTTTCTTATGCATTACCTGTCTTTTACATCATATAGTACCCAATGTATAGTATGACTTTCACCTTTTTCCTCTTTAAGTTTCTTCTATCACCTATATGCAAAAAAAAAAAAAAAAAAAAAAAAAAAAAGTAGAAACATAAATAATACCGTAATAATAATATAGATACGGTAAATAAATGAATAAGAATAAGAATCCCTATACTCGTGGTGGTAATAATTCCCAAATGTAACAATAAATAACATTAAGTACAAGTCGCTTTTCTTCAATGTTTATGGAGGTACCGGTACATACACACATACATACATACATACACACATACATACATACATTTTCGCCAGTGCAGTTCATTCTGGAGTGTCACTGAACTTTCTCATGCATTTATATCTTTTCTGTTAGCGGTGTGTGTAACGAATTGGTAAGTGTGCATCTGTCCGTTCAGGTCTGCTATTGAAGGCACTAGTTAGCGTGGAGGTGGGAAGATGGGGTTGGTGGTGGTGGGAAGGGAAGATGGGTTGGTGGTGGGGGGGAAAAGAAGAGTTGGTGGTGGGAGGTGGGAAGATGGGGTTAGTGGGTGGTGGTGGTGGTGGAGGTGGGAAGATGGGGTTAGTGGGTGGTTGGACAAGAAGGGGTGGAGGTGGGAAGATGGTGGTGGGAGGTGGTGGGGGAAAAGAAGAGTTGGTGGTGGGAGGTGGGAAGATGGGGTTAGTGGGTGGTGGTGGAGGAAAAAGAAGAGTTGGTGGTGGGAGGTGGGAAGAAGGGGTTAGTGGGTGGTGGTGGGAAGAAGGGGTGGAGGTGGGAAGATGGGGTTGGTGGTGGTGGTGGTGGGGGAAGGAAAATACAAAGGAGAGTAGACGAAAGAGAAGAAGGTATAAAAAGAGGAGAGGGAACTGAAGATAAGCAAATTGAAAAGATTGAAGAATGAGAAAAAAAAGAGATAGATAGATATGGAGGGAGCTAGATAAAGCAAAACCAATAATAAAAAAAGCAATGATGGGAATGAAGAGACGAGAAAGAAAACTAAAATACACAAGAAAAGAGAGAGAAAATGTGAAGGGGAAGTAGGAAAGAAGAGAGGAGAAAGGAAAATACACAAAAATAAGAGAGAATAGAGAAAAAACGAGAAGATTAAGGATGTAAAAGAAGGGAGGAGAAAGAAAAATACACAAAAATAAGAGAAAAGAGAAAATGAGAAGGAGGATATGAAAGAAGAGACGAAAAAGGAAAATACACAAGAATAAGAATGAACAGAGAAAAGGAGAAGGGAAGGATGTGAAAGAAGAGACGAGAAACAAAAAGAAAAAGGGAGAAAAAAGGAAAATACACAAGAATAAGAAAAAAGAAAGAAAACGAGAAAGGGAAGTAAGAAAGAAGGGACGAGAAACAAGAAAAAAGAAAGGGAGAAAAAAGGAAAATACACAAGAATAAGAAAAAAGAAAGAAAAGAAGAAAGGGACGAGAAACAAAAAAAAAAAAGAAGGGAGAAAAAAGGAAAATACACAAGAATAAGAAAAAAGAAAGAAAACGAGAAAGGGAAATAAGAAAGAAGGGACGAGAAACAAAAAAAAAAGAAAGAAGGGAGAAGAAAGGAAAATACACAAAAATAAGAAAAAAGAAAGAAAACGAGAAAGGGAAGTAAGAAAGAAGGGACGAGAAACAAAAAAAAAAAGGGAGAAAAAAGGAAAATACACAAGAATAAGAAAAAAGAAAAAAAAACGAGAAAGGGAAGTAAGAAAGAAGGGACGAAAAAGGAAAAAAAAAAAGGGAGAAAAAAGGAAAATACACAAAAATAAGAAAAAAGAAAGAAAACGAGAAAGGGAATAAGAAAGAAGGGACGAAAAAGGAAAAAAAAAGAAAGAAGGTAGAAGAAAGGAAAATACACAAGAATAAGAAAACGAGAAAGGGAAGGATGAAGAGGAGGGGAGGAGAAACAAAAACAAAAAAAAGAAAGGGAGAAGAAAGGAAGATACACAAGAATAAGAAAAAAGAGAAAAAAGAAAACGAGAAAGAGGAGGAGGGGAGGACTGAAGGAAGGAGTGTTTGTCAAGAGTAAATGATGTTTGACGATGCATTTGTCTAGTATTTAAGGCAAGCGGTTTGGGGAAGAGGGTAAACAGCACGGTCAGCCTCGTGGTAAGTGGCTGTGTAAGTACTGTAGGTAGTGTGTAAGTAAGTAGGTAGGTGGTTGGTTAAGTAGGTAGCTAGGTAGGTTGTTAGATATGTGTAAACTGTATATCCTGATAAGTACTGTAGGTGGTAAGTAGGTAGGTAGGCCTTTGGGTAGGTGGGTAAGTAGTAAATTCCAGTAGTCCCTTAATAGGTCAGTAGATTAGGATAGTAGTGTAGTGTAGTAGGCACCATGCTAGTCTAAAGGAAAGGTCTATGCCACCAGGGGTCAGTGTGTGTGTGTGTGTGTGTGTGTGTGTGTGTGTGTGTGTGTGTGTAGTTTGCATCATCAAATTATTCATAACTGGAGCTGAAGGGGATATTCTCATGTTGGTAAATTTGAAGATCACTAATTCCCCCTAACATTATGATTATATACGAGAAAACTGACGCCCTCAATGGTATACTAATAAGGGATGTTGTGGTTTGTGGTTTGGAGGAATCACAGAGACCTTCCAATTCACCAACACAAGAATATCCCCTCGAGTCCATCAAGAGTTCCCACGAGAGAGGTACGTATATATGTTTTGTAAATAGTAAACACAGACTCCACACACAAATCGTTTAACTACAGTAACTTTTAAGTATATATATAATTTTTCACATCAACCCTTTCCCTCCCTCCCTTACCTCCTCCTAACTACACATCACCCTCCCTCCCTACCTTACCTCCTCCTAACTACACATCACCCTCCCTCCCTACCTTACCTCCTCCTAACCACACATCAACCCCCTCCCTACCTTACTCTCTCCCCCACCCTCCCTTACCTCCTCCTAACCACACATCACCCTCCCTCCCTACCTTACTCCACTCCTACCCCCATTACTACCCAATCTACTGCTTCCCTTACTTTTACCCTCCTCCCCCCACCTCCCCCAAGTAATCCATCGTTGGTGGGTGACAGTGCTGGGGGAGGTGGCAGGGCAGGTTACAAGAGACGGGGGGTGGGGGGGAGGGGAGTGTGGTTAGTGGGTGCAAGGGGAAATCCATTCACACGAGCGGATGAATGAGTAGTAGTAGTAGTAGTGATAGTAGTTTTTGTTGTGGTTGTTGTAGTAGTAGTAGTAGTAAAGGTTGTGGTAGTAGTAATAGTTTTTGTTGTAGTTGTTGTTGTAGTAGTAAAGGTTGTGGTAGTAGTAATAGTTTTTGTTGTAGTAGTAATAGTTGTTGTTGTTGTTGTTGTTGTAGTAGTATAGGACACGTTACTGTACATAATGTTTGGTGTATTGTAGATTTCATTGAGGTGAATTGGTTTACTGGCTGTTAATTTGTTTGAAGGAATCAGTAGCCTTCAGTTTGTTGTTTTGGAGGAACCAGTAGCCTTTAGTTTGTTGTTTTGGAGGAATCAGTAGCCTTTAGTTTGTTGTTTTGGAGGAACCAGTAGCCTTCAGTTTGTTGTTTTGTAGGAATCAGTAGCCTTCAGTTTGTTGTTTTGGAGTAGCCTTTCAGTTTTCTAAAAAGAGGTTCTCCCTTTAATTTTAAGACGAAAGCAGAGGGGAAATTGCGTTTAGGTTGCAAATCCCATGCATGCAACATTCTCTGAGACCAACTCGTGCAACATTGGCGGTCTGGTGTAATGCCTTTGTTTTTTTCTGTAATGTTTTTGGGTGGTCTTCTTCTCTTTCCCATTTGCAACTCATTTCAAGGTGGGGAGGAAGGGAGGGAGGGAAGAAGAGAGAGAGAGAAGTGGAGGGAGGGAAGTGGAAGGATGGAGGGAGGGAGAGAAGAAGAGAGAGAGAGAAGTGGAGGGAGGGAAGTGGAAGGATGGAGGTAGGGAGAGAAGAAAAGTATATTGATGGTGAGACAAACAATCAGGTCCCTTCTCTACAGCCTCTACAACACAGGCGGGATGTGGCGGGTCTGTGTGCTACATACAAGATCCACAGGGAGGGCGCCCCGCACCTTTCTGCTCTCCGGCAGCCGTGGGCGACGCCTCACCCCCCACTCCACAAGGGACGCTTCTACCAGAGTCCATCAACTTAGTGTTCCCTTCACCAGGACAGAGACATTCCTACGTTCCTTTATGCCTCGTTACACTATATAGGCTGTGGAATAACCTGGTTAGAGAAACTGGTATTCATGAAGCACCAACTATGCATAGTTTCAAAAGTGATGTAAATAAGTGGCTAAAATTATGAGTGTATGTCATTTGTATAGTTGTGTGCATCATTGGTGTATTATCATATGAGTCATAGGTCAAAATGTACTTATAGATGATTGTTAAAAGTTACCATTTATGCATATCCACATTAGGAAACATGTATTTTTAATGTTCTATTGTATTCAATATTGATTCCAAATCTTGCCCAAGATAGTTCTCTGCAACTCACTGAGCACTTAGGGCTGTATAATGTTTATTTTGTATTTGCAAATTATGTAAATGTAATGTTTATTTGTATTTGTAATTATGTAAATAAAAAAAAAAAAAAGAGGAAGAGAGAGAGAGAGAGAGAGAGAGGAAGTGATAAGAAATGAGGGAATGAGAAAGGTAGGAAGAGAAAAGGGAGGGAGGAAATTAACGAAGATGAGAGAGAGAGACAGAGAGAATATAAGAAAGGATAAGCAAGGAGAGATAGATAAGAGATAAAATAAAGGATAGGCCGAGAGAGAGAGAGAGAGAGAGAGAGAGAGAGAGAGAGAGAGAAATAATAATCAAGGTAAGAGGAGGGGAGGGAGAGGAGTAAACCGTGACACCCTCTATCTAAGCTAAACATCACACGCGGATTACACACGGAAAGGAGAGGGAAGGGGGAGGAAGAATGGATGATAGGGAAGGGAGAGGAAATATGGATGATATGGAAAGGGAAAAGGAAAGACAGAAAACATAACAGGGAAAGAAGAGAAAGGAAATCAAGGAAAAGAAAGAACGATTGAATTGAAAAGAGGGGAATGGTAGAATATAATAAGAGAGAGAGAGAGAGAGAGAGAGAGATGGGGGGGGGAGTGAGGGAGGAAATTGCCACAGAGGTGAGGAGGAAGGGAGAGGAGGGAGGAGTGTTTGTTTGAGTGTGTGGAGAGAGAGGGAGGGAGGGAAGGTGGGTGGCAGGGATTGAGAAAGAAAAGACGAGAAGCGAGGGAGTTACAAGGAGTTACAAGGACAAGTAGCACCTCAAAAGGTCTTACGACCCATACCAAGGAGGTACCGTAGGTGTAGTAGTAGTTGCTAACTAATAGTGAGAGATAAAGTATAGTAAAGAGAAGGCTCTCCCCACCCACCTCTCCCACCCCGCATTGCGGGTATGGAAATGGAAATGTACCTAACCCGGGGGAAAAAAGGCCGGGCTAGGAAATTTGTGTATAGGAAAGTGAGAGTAGGTGAGAAGGAAGAAAGAAAGGAGGGAAAAATGGCAGGAGAGAGAGAGAGAGAGAGGAGGGGAGAGAGGGAAATGGGAAAGGAGCAGAGTGATGAATATAAGGATAAGAGAGAGCGAGAGAGAGAGAGAGGAAGGAGAGGGGAGAGAGAGAGGAGGAAATGGGAAAGGAGCAGAGTGATGGATGTAAGGATAAAAGAGAGAGAGAGAGAGAGAGAGAGAGAGAGAGAGAGAGAGAGAGGTAGGTAGGTAAGTAAGGCTGGAGGGAAGAAAGTGCTTTAGGTAAGGTAAGTAGTGGGAGTCTGTGGTTATAGTGTTGTGAAAATGTTGTTTCTGGTAATGTGAGGGGAGAGAGAGAGAGATAGAGAGAGAGAGA